>JAPMNP010727022.1:0-32165 GCA_029874935.1 Atherina boyeri
ATTCAATGATTCATGCTAAACTAAAGCCACAAATGGGATCGCCAGACTCAGAGAACGGCTGGACGAACAGGGGAAATGTAAAACTCAATTGTTTAACTCGAGGGGAGGTGGAAAATTAGCATATTTGCCAAAATGGTGGTGTGTCCCTTTAAATCACAGGGTTTCTATCAGCCTGTAATGTATGAAATAAAAGCTCTCTGCAGGCGTTTCTGCTGAATAATGAGACATTCTCATCTTAAATGAAACACTTCCATCCCCACATGCAGGTTTCTATATTTGCACGCGTTAGCATTGTAAAATTGATGAAAATGTGGTCGCAGGGTGTTTTAGACTTTCAAATGACGGCCTGTCCCGTCAGCATCAGAGGAATCTTCAGAAAGACTGAGCTGGAAAGTGAGATTCAGCTTTCTGTTTCAGCTGAGCCTGCCTCTGCACAAAGGCAACAAAATCTACCTTCAGCCTTTAAGACTCATCTGTTCACACGTTGTCAGAAAGTTGTGGACGCACTCTATCCTGGAGGCTTCGCTGGCTGTCTGGCAGCCTCAAGATGATCAAAGGACTTAGAGATGAAATTGCTTACTGATACAAAACCGAGCTTTAAGGCACAACTTGGCATTTTAGATTGGATTGGCTGCAGGTTAAACAAAGCTGATCTAATGCTATCATAAATGAGCTTCAGGCTTTCCAATTATCGCCCCTTTACTTCCAGCTTCAAAGTAGCACCCACCAGCAGTTCCCTTGTACGCTCCCAGGTAGAGTTTAAAACGCGTTCTTGGCTCTGCGATGGAGAACTTGTCATACTGAGCAAAGGCTGAATCTCCTTTGTCTCTGAGGTCCACTCGCAGCTCATAGTTTTCCAAAGATGTGATTTTATGGAGGTTGGAGAGACCTGGAAACAGGGTTGGAAGAGTGAGAGTCAATGGCGGTCTGAAGGAGGGGCAGAGTAAATAACGCTAGAAGACGAGGACTCTCACCCAGCCAGAACTCATCGTTCATGTTGCCGAAGCCAGCTGTGTAGTTCTTCCAGTTCCTGAAGAACTCCAGCTTTCCGTTCTGGCGTCGGAGGAAAACCTGAGGAGAACGGACTTTCATCAGTGTCAATCATTTATCATCAGAGACCGAGGCGCTGCATCACGGCTGCGATCACATCTAACTGTTTTGTTACTTACTCTGCTTTATTCTTTTATTCGGTTTTGCATTTTTACCATTTTCTTACTTTTATTTATTGTGTAGTTACTTACTCTAATTTTTTCTTTTATCTTGTATTACACTTATACTATTTTATTTAATTTTTACTGTGTTGTTACTTACTTTGCTTTATTCTTTTATTTTCTATTGCACTTATAGAATTTTATTTAACTTTTTTACTGTGTAGTTGCTTACTCTGATGTGTTTAGTAAAGTGACCTTGGGTTTCCTGAAAGGCACTTAAAATAAAATGCATTGCATCCTAATCAGCCTGATTAAGGTGTGAAACTGCCTGCTCACCAGCCATCCCCCGCCATCTGTGGTCATGTCGCAGTAAACCTGGATGGGCTGACTCTCCTCCCCGCCGATATAGATGGTGTACAGGCCGGAGGTCGTCTCGCCGTTCAATAAAACCTCAGCACAGTCCCTGGGGCGACTGTACAGATGTCCAACTAGAAGAAAAAAAAACACATCATCTTAGAGATCAGAGGAGACTTGCTTTATCTTCATCGAATGTGCACAAAAAAAGAAATAAAAGCAGCACACAGTGTTGGGTATCGTGAGAGAATGGCTAGAAAAGAAAAGGTTTTTCCAGCAGAAAGAAAAATGAGCTCAGGTGATCTGGTTGGAACGTCAGATTGAATGAAGGAATTTGCATCAGAAGCACATCTGGATGATCGCGTCATCAATCATCACTCCTCTGAAGGTTTCAGTGACACAGACTAATGATTGGGACGTTTGTGTTTATGTGTGTTTTCATCCTTACCGGTGGAAAAGATGGTGGTTACGTAGCGACTCCTCTGGGGTCCGGCTATGGCCTGCAGTCGCACGCTGAACTCTGTGGAGCCAGTCAGCTGAGACATGCTGTAGGAAGATGCTGTCGGGCTTAGCATCACCTCCTGCAATCACACACAAAGAGGTCACAAAGAGTAAACTCAAAACAGGTAAACAACAGCAACATTTTCAGGGGAGTATGATGAATAAAAAGCTGTCAATCAAATCAAATGCTTCAGCTTTGGTTTTTTTGCAAACATAAGACAGCAGCTGGAACTTTTCTGAGATGAAATGTTGGCTTCTAAATAAGGTTTTTGATGTCTGAAAATAAATCAGAAGTTTTGTTGGCGTGGGAACGGCTTCCAGAAGGTTTGGAAAATCAATCCAAACCCTTATTGCTTTGGCAAATATATAAAGATCCGCCTGGGCCTGCAGCGTTGGTGTTTAAACAAGCAGAACAAAAAAAGAATTAATTAAAAATAAAAGAAAAAGAAGAAAAAAAAAGAGAAGCAGAACCAACTCTGAACTGGTGCAGGAGTGTGCGTACCCTTGTTTCACCATCAGCAGAGAAGAAAGTGAGTATATAACCGGTGACTGCTGCATGAGGAGGTTTCCAGGTCAGAGTTGCACTATCGGTTTGAATATTAATAGCCGTCAGGTCACGAGGAGGATCCACGTCTGCAAAAAGTGTCACACTTCATGTTTAGCATTCAGAGAAGGTGTTATGGTTGGAAAATCTGTCTGCATATTGCTTCCTGTGGACTTCCTGTCTATACCTACCTGTGGTGAGTTCAGTGACAGCAGATACACTCTTCTGAGCTTCTTTCATACCATGAACTCCGACTGTGTAGTGGGTTCCTGGAACTAGAGAGTTCATCTCGAACTCCACCGTGTTTCCAGAAACATGCTCCACCACGGGGGTCACTGAGGGTCGGGAGTCAGATTACACAATCAAAGCCAGGCAAACTCTAGATCTAAACCAGGGGTTCCCAAACTTTTTGAGCCACGACCCCCAAGATAACATAACATAAGATAAGATAAACCTTTAGTGCACTGCCACCCCCCCAACCACCATGCAATGCCTGAGTGGATGATTATCTGATATAGCAAATGGGTCATCCTGCAGCATCCTGTTGCTAGAAAGGCTCAGAAACGTCATAAATAAGGAGGATAAAGTGGTTTTTAGATGGATTTGGTTCATCGCTGCAACAAGGCCCAAGACACGCTCAAAATCAGCTGAGAAAATTCAGATTTCTAATACTGTATGTGTAATAACTTAGTTGTTTAAGCATTCATTTAAAAACTAATAATGGGCATATTTCACAGATAAATCTCAATCCATTATTTTACAATCAATTTACAATAATAACATTAATTTTGACAGCCCTAAGAAAAATCGCAAATTTATTTGATATATTTTTTCACACTGATCTCGCGACCCCCTGAAATGATCTTGAGACCCCAATTCGGGTCCCGACCCCAGCATTGGGAACCACTGATCTAAGCTGATAAGAAGCTAATCTATGAGAAAAACACCTGAGTCAGCTCTGTAGGTGATGACGTAGCCATCAACAGTGGCGACGGATGGTTGCCACAGCAACAGAGCTGAAGTGTCAGTGACATTTACTGCGGTCAGACCCCGTGGGCTGTCCAAAGCTGCAGGAAACAAACAGGAAAGGTTTAGAATCGTTTTCTTCTAACCGACTCCAGCAGGTGTGTCTGATGAGAGCAGCGAAGGTCCAACCTGTTGTTACGGTGTCTGTGCTGGGCTCACTTTCCTCCAGACCCTTCATAGCACTCACAGTCACTCGGTAGGTCTTTCCAGGGTTCATATTGACCAGCAAAGTCTCAGACACACTCCCATCTGCAGTCACGATCAATGGACTTCCTGTGACGGGACAGAGCAAACAAACCGTGTATAAAACATGTAGGAGCGGTGATGAGAGATTTTTTCATCTACAGTTACATTTACAATGCGTTCTACATAACGAAGTTCGTCTTCGTTATGTCAATTAAACTCGTCAATTAAATGGCTCCAAGCCGTTTAATTGCGGCAAGCTGCAATTAAACTCTCACAATCACAATGTTTAGCCGTTTTAACTAGCTTATTTAGCATTTAACTTGGTTTTTTCAACTTAACCCTTTGAGCCCTGTGCCCATTTTCAGGCCTCTCCTAGGAAAGTTCACACTCATAATGAAATAATGGTCTCTGAAGTCATAGTAAAGGGAACACTAGTAAGTCTGTTAAGATGTCTAAATATCAGTATATGTGTGACTGATGGAGAATAAATGAAGATGGCACATAGCACTGAGAAAAGTTTCAGGCTTGCCTAAAAACAAACAGACAAAAGAAATAAAACCAACCCTTTGGGATGATGCAGATGTAGCGTTAAATCTCTAACAGATCATAGTGCAACATCTGAACATGATCTCTGCAGACACCAACTTTGATAAAGTGAAGCAGAACAAACTTAGAGATGTTTTAGTACAGACAGTTCAGGCACAGTCTTCAAAATGGTCCTTTTGGCACCATTTAGCAGTCTGTTCTTCAGGTTTTAGAAGATTACCCTGGGTTGGTCAGAGGATCAAAAAGGCTCTTACAATCCCAATGGAGAGAGATGAGGACATGTACAGTACATTGAATCACAGGACAATGTGTTTAAATGTTAAAATATCTGATGGAAAAGAAAGAAAATCAAGTAGGTAGTAGAACAACAGAAAAACTGGGATTAATATCTGAACTTCATAAATACTTCCACAAAATTTTGCTGAACTTCAACTGTTTCATTTACGTATTTCACCGAGCACCGAGATACAAAATTAGCGGAGCAAAAAAGAAATGATCAAACTAAATAAGAATATAGCAAATAATATTTGCTGACTCCAGACTAGAAAAAAAGAAAAGAAACCATATTCAAATGTTAGCTTAACATGAACAGAAATGTAATAATAAGAGGATAAGATGTGAGAGGGTATTGTCATTATTACCCACCCCAGAAGTGGCCGACCACCAAAAATCAGTCAGAAGTGTTTGTAATAAAGTCTGGGCAACTTTAGGACTCACAGCTGTGTGTTGTGTGGACAGTTATCCTGGTTTGCACCTTCTGCCAGGAGACAATTTCACTGGATACAGTTCATTTTCAAAAGTTTTTACTTTAATTATCCAACTTATCTTAAGCAACACTTACTGTAGTGCTTTATAAGTCACTATACATCCTGAGACACAATGATCAAATCTTCTTTAGTGTTCCAAGAGTTGAAAGAGAGGCAGGGAAATATGCATTTTGTTTTAAGACTGCATGATTGGAAAAATCTTCCTTTATCTATCCGTTCTTTAGCTTCATTCACAAGTTCTGAAGGGCTCTTGAGGAACATCTTCGGAACATTTGTCTTTGTTTCTAGTTTTTCTTTTTTTGTTTGTTTTTTTTTGTTGTTTTTTTAGTGAGAGTTGGAAGGTGTTTTGTTTGTATGACCTTGGACTTCACTGGTCTTGTATTTACTATTTTAATTTCTCTCTCTTCATTTATTTTTTTAATATTAATTTATTATCATTATCATTATTGTGTTCCTCGTAGACCTTGTGTGATGCTGGCTTTGTGATTGTTTTTCTGTTATGTGACTTGTGGGGATTGTGGTGGGTGGGGTGTGGTTGAGCATTGTGAGCTGGTGTGTGTGTGTGTCTGTTGATGTGTGTTGTTATGCTGTCTTTGTGGTCTTTACTCTGCTGTTTCTTTTGCTTTGATGTATTAGAGGACCCCCTCGAAAACTAAATGTTTCATCTCAAGGGGTTAATCCTCCCAATAAAAGATATGTAAATAAATAAATAAGCTACTAAAGGTCCTTCTCATATTGGCGTCTGTTAATGTTCATGAATCTACCATCAGAGCACAGAGCAGCAGTGCCATGCATGACGATTTCACAAAAAAAAACATTTACTGCCCCCAAAAACACGTTAACGTCTCTGTTGTCTCTCCAAGATGTCTTAACAAACCAGAGGGATGTTCGAAATATTTCAAGGACTAATTAAACTAAATAAGAGCTTTCTGGATTAAATATGATGTGCAGTGTTTGGAAAAAGAACATCTTCACATTCCAGCCTGAGAGACTTATCCCATCTCTGAAATCAGTGCTCGGGATGCAACTTTTTGGTCTGTGCATAAAAATTACATTTATGCAAAAGATGGAGGAAACTTCACATCACTGTAAACACGACTTTAACCAGTAATAAACTGCAGCGGTGCAACAACCCTGAACACTTACCACCCTCAAACAGCTCATAGGTGATGCGGTAGTTATCCACCGGGGACTGTGGCACGGTCCAGTGAACTACGGTTGAAGAGTCTGTCACATCAGAGAAATGAAGTCCTCTTGGAGTGCTCAGGCCTAGCAGAGAGCAAACGGATGTGCAGACAGGAAAAGAGAAAAAGAATTAATCAAGGTGAAGAAAAGACTGTGACACAGAGGCAAAAGAAAACCTTCAGCTCAAGGAATCCAAACTAAACCCAAGAGATTTCCTTAAGACCATTTTCTATTAGACATGGCGCTTAACCTAAACCAGAGGAAGAAAGATGATTAGTGGTATTCTGGGCTCAGCAGGTCCTCTAAAAACTCAGAAAATGATCGTTAATATCTGTGTTTCCATGTACCTGTGTGAGCAACCCCTGTTATAGGTTGAGAGCGTTGGTCCAAAGTGACGCCATAAAGCTCGATTTCATACTCAGTGCCACCCATGAGGCCGGTTACAACCTTGGTTCGCTCATCGCCCCACACGTTGTGCTCCTGAGGGTGTGTTAATCTTTTGCTGTCTCTTATTTTGATCACAAATCTGTCAAACAGGTCTTCGTCAGCCGCCCACGACAGACGGAAACTGTCAGCGGTGATATCGGAGATGAAGAGATGCTCAACCTCCGGCTCGGCCTCTGGTTAGACAAGGAAACATTAACGATGCAGAGGTTTGGTGTTTCCCCAGCAATTTTCATCGACAAGCTTCAGTCTGGAAGAGGTCAGCCAACAGACGAGAAGGTTTTCGGGTGCCACCTCCAGTCTGCCATGCTCAGGCATCCATTAGTGTAAAAATAAGTCAAAAACATAGCGCAAACACAGGAGAATGAAAAGACAAGAGGATTTTTGTAGTTGTTTATTTATGTCAGTAAAAGATCTGTTGAGACGAGTTCCCCATGCGTCCGTAAGGCCAGCCTCGATGCATTCAGTGCATTCAAAAAGGTAATGGAAAAAATAATGTTAGAAGTTAAATCAACAGACATGTCATGCTCGGAGCATCTGTTGATTTATCAGTGTTTTCCGACATGTGGGGAATGGATTTATTTGCAGGACTCGACAGCAACACATTGGACTTTGTCCACCATTATCTGTATGTGACCAATTTAAAAAATGTGAAGGAAAACACATAATAAAATATGAACACAAACAAGTGGGTTTGCTCATATTTTAAAAGAAAAGAAGCAAACGGGCGAGTTGTTTTTCCTTTCACTGACACGGCTGCATAACCAGGTAATACGTAGAAGAAAGATGAGCACATTCTGGAAAAAAAAAGAAGCTGTTATATAGTTTGAGTTAGGGTTAATTAGGAAAACGGAACCATCACAACATGGCGTTTCCCTAAATGTATCCATACTGAAGCTCATTTTAAATATACATATTAATGTTTCAAATGGAAATGAGCGTGGATAAGAAGGAGCTGTGCCATGTTGTGACCGTGAGATTTGACAACAGGATCATAAAGTTGAACAATGACAGATGTAAAGATACAGCAGCTGCAGGAAAAACGAGAAACCGAACAGTTTAGTAAGACGGGGGGGCCTTGCAGTGCACTGCGAGTGGTACCTGTCACAGCCACTGTAGTCAGAGGCCGAGAGAGGAGCCCTGACTGTGACACCCCAGTCAGCCTGACCTCATAGCCTATGCCGGTGATGAGGCCCCAGATGTCCAGGTGGCTTTGGTTTCCTGGCACAGTGAACTCCTGAGGCTGCAGCAGCCAGCCAGAGTCTGTCACCACTATTTGAAAGTGGCTGAAGCCGCCACTAGAGATGACCAATTCCTTCTGCTGCCTCACTTCCCATGACACTTGGAAACCATAGGGGGTTATGTTGGAAATGGTCAAGTTTTCCACTTTAGGCAAAGAAGCTGGGAGGAAGGGGGGGGGGGTTGATTGGAGGAATGAGATTCCATTAGGAAGGTCATGTGTGCAATGGTTGCAAAAGCAAAAAAAGAGCCAACTCTTCTATGCAAAAAAGAAATTATCACCGGATTAAAGCAAAACACCTTCAGTTTTTAAAGTTCAAAACACATTAAAGGCAAAAGTGGCATGAATCTTAGTGCTTTCAGATTCCACTACTACTACTACTACTACTACTACTACTACTAGATGGATTGTTCTGTCTGAAAAAAAAAGGGCCAGTGTGGCATCAGGTTAGAGATTTAACATGTGTTTTTTTAATTCACGATTCACTTGATAAAAGATGTCAGGGAGCCTCTTTGGTCTTCAAGAGTGCTGAATGTTTATTTAGCAAATAATGTACTAGGAACCCACTGAGCATGGCCACAGTTTGTAACGCCCAATAAATATCAATGTCACTGTGCAGCAGTCACTGTTTGAATGCACACTTATTTTATAAAGCGGATTCAAATTAAATGTCGTCCGATAGCTAACCATATTTAAAAATCTACTTATGCTCTACATCTTTTACTTGTCCCAGACTGTCCTGCCCAATAAAACAGACTAAAAAAAGCTGGGATCTCAGACAGATATGCTGCACTTTTGCTTATAACTTGAAGCTTTTAAAACTTTTTTTAAAAACGTGCAGTGCTTTTTGATTAGATGGTACGCTATGGCTTCATTTTGGCCATTTTTCATTCCGCTATGTATAGCACACACAATGTAGAAAAAATATATTACACAAAATAGGAAATTCTGCCTGATGTCTTTTGTTTCTGAACGTACACCAAAACAAACACCCAAAATTGATAAGATTCAGAGACTTGAGTAAAAATTTGAAGTTGATTCCGTCTGGTTTTCTCAAATATGAGATAAACCATGTTCACCTAAAGATGTTTGGAGTCATGATGCATGTCAACTTTGCCCCTGGTGCATTTCAGACTTCAGATGTTTAGTCATTATAGAAATGTATGTTCATCAACATTTTCCCTTCCAATTCTCCATATAAATGATACGAGTTAAATACATAGTACCTGTGACAGCATGGGTTACCACAGAAGGAGTGCGGCGCCCATGAGAAATACCATACATTTCAATGTCATAGCCTGTATCATCCATCAGGTTAGGGATCGTTATGTTACGGTCTTCACCGGGCAGTCTGAACTCCAGCGTATCAGACTGCTGTTCAGAGTCACTGACCCGGATAACAAAGCCATCAAAGTGACCTGACATTGTGCTCCAGATCAAGCTGAGGTTATGTGGACTCGGAGATGAAGCAGTTATCAGCCCCAACTGTGGGACGTCCTCTGAATAAAAAACAGAAGATGACTTTTCAATTATGTCGTCTTGAGTAGATGATGTAGCCGAAGCATGCAGCGTCAAGAGAGAAATGGCTGTAATGTGATACCTGTAGTTGCAACAGCAAACAGAGGCTGTGTGTTCTGGCCGTCAGCATCGCTGGCATAAAGCTTTATGTTGTAGCTTGTGCTCGCTTTGAGCCCGGCCATTACTGTGGAGCGCACATCTCCTGGCAGAGCGCGCCCCATCGCCTGCGAGGGCAAAGCAGACTCTCTGACCTCTACTATAAACTTATCAAATTCCTTCTCTCCTGTCCGCCACGACAGAGACAATCTGTCTGAGGTAATGTTAGAAACAACTAGCTTGGACAAATCAGGCTCTTCAGCTACAGGGGGAGAAAAAAATATAGTATATTGGCATTAATTGGAGTAAGAAGCATGAATTTGTCTCTGAAAATACAATATAAAGTCAACTTTACTGATCAAATTACTAAAAGTTTTTTCAAGCTTAAACAAATAACCCAATTCTTTGTAAGAATTGAATGAACATGAATTCAAAATACCTGTTGATGCAACAATACTGACAGCATCTGTTCGCGATCCCTTGTTTGTCCCATAGAGGTAGGCTATGTAATCAGTGCTGGGCCTGAGCCCTGTGATGTCGTGGGACCTGACATTATGGGATATGTTATATTCCTTTGGCTCCATCAGCCAATCAGAGTCAATTATCTCCAGGACAAAACCATCAAATTGTTCTTCAGTGCCATTCCAGAGAAGTGAAAAGCTCTCTGACGTTAAGTTTGAGATATACAGTTTGCCAACCAATGGTTGATTCACTGAAGAAAGAAACCATGATTAGAAATTCATTAAAGCCATCCTGCAGAGCAAATATGTCCAAATAACATCTAAATTATTTCATTATTATTGGCGGTTGGGTTAAACTGACTTATCGTTAAAGAAATGTTTATCATTACAGGACACTCACCACCAACAGCAACTCCTGACAGCCTGAGCAGCTTAATAAAGAATTAAATACATGCACACAGTTCTGCATTAAAATGCAAATTAAAAACATCCTGCACTAAAGGTTACAATGCAAAATTTAAAAGCAATGACTCATTTTTTGTCCTTATAATATTAATGATAAGCAAAACTGAATGCCAATGAGAAAAACTCAAAAAGCTTAAATGTAAATAGCTGAAAATGACTGCCCTGTGAGTTGAAATTATTCATTTAAATCTGACACAGTGAGTATAGAGGAACATTTCGTGCATTTTTCATGCTGACAGGTTAATTTTGGCGTTGCATTGCAAGTTTAAGAAATAAAGCTCTAATTTCACATGCAACAAGAAAGATAATCAGTCATGTGCAAACATGCATCTGATGTGAAAATAGGTGACGTTACTGTTAACCTCAGATTACATCATTAGCTTTTTACCTTAATAATGTCAAGAAGATCTAATCATTTGCCACCTAGTAGTTCAAAAGGAAATAAGGAAATTTACCTTTATGCTCGGTGAAAATAAACAACTATCTAAGCGTCACTCATACAAACTCACAGAACTAAACAGACATGGAAACTCACGCATGCCGTGAGCACTTTTAGACACCCAAAGGCAAATGATCTCTCAAGGTTAATCAATTACACACTGAATGAAGGCTGATGAGATGAAATGAGATGGTCACGCTGTCACNGCGTCAGACTCGACCATGATGCAGGGATGGTAGGGTGAGGGGGGGCTTCATGCACTTTGGTAACTGGGATGAGGGAGTAGGGATAAACGTTTGGCTCGGTGATGCAGCACCCATCACCCTGCTCTCTCTCAGTGAGACAGAAACAGTGGCTGGAGGGTGGAGAATGATAATGTTGGTTAAGATGAAGCAGCTCAGTGCACTGAGGCCCTGGGGTCGGACAGTGGTGCCAGAACAGAAACGTGGTTATTATGTTGTTTTTGTTTCATGCAGCGATATGAAGATGCTCCACTGCAAGTGGGACAGCAGAAATATGCATATAATTGCTTCACAGGTGTTGACTGAAATAGAAATATTCTAAACTACTAATAGAAAGAGGGAACGTCTTGCTGCAACGCTTCAAGTTGCCGGTACCTGTGGTGGCTTCACTGTACAGAGGTTCAATGAAGGAGCCCTGATACATCCCATACAGGCCAACCATGTAGCTGGTGTTGGCATTCAGCCCAGAGAGGCCCAAGCTCATAGCGTCTCCGGACAGAGTGAGGTTCTGGCTCTCCATGACATTCTCCATGTTTGTTACTTCAATGACAAAGCTGTCAAAGTCCCCACCTGTGGGGCTCCAGGACGCAGTGAAGCCGTCCCATGTAATGTCAGAGATGGTGAGGTTCACCACCGCCGGCTCCAGCTCCGCTGGTAGATAGACAAATCACACTGAGGTCAGCTAGATGCAGAGATTGGTTATTCAGTTCATCTTAAGGCACAGTATTCATGTAAAAGAAGAGCAGCTGAGTACTAGTGCCAGGAGCAAAAATCTTTCAGATATTTGTTTGTCTATAAAGATTTCAAACATTTACAAGGAAAAAGTCAGGATATTTTGAATGTTAATTATAAGAAACCAAAATCTTTCTTTTATAGCAACAGGGTAAAGCTTATTAGGTTTTTATGCTTATGTGTTTCTCCACTCTAGAGTCTGCTAATCAAACATATTTAATCTGACTTTGTAGCAGTTTTACAAGCAGCTCTGACATCATTTATTTCCACCAAAACTGATTTGGTTCTGCTCCATTTAGTTCTGTTAAAGTAAGCAGCTGTAGCACCATTGCCTGTTGTTTTAATGAGTTTACTTCACGCCCCCTCATGTCAGCTTTACTGTCATTAATTCTGCCAAAATTTTGTTTCTAATTTCTTTGGGGGGAGTTAAAATGCCTGACAGGGCTAAGCTCTGTGCTGGTAGAACATTTCATTAAAAATACAATGGAAGGAGAAAGTAATAACTCCAATACTAAATATTCAAACCAGCATCTATCATATACTAATGATGCGATATGATTTATGATTGAATATGCAGAGTTATGATTCAGTTCAAGGTCCGTTCTTTCTTTATAAAAAAAACATTATTTATACATTTTTTCCATTTTATTTTGGTTTCATTTTTTTCTTTTGTTATATTCAAGTTTTGTACTAATAAAAAGCTCCATTAGGAGAGTTTTCTTCATCCCAGAGACGACAAATATTCTGAATTGCTGTTTTGTAGTTACATCAGAAACTGCAACAAAGGCTTTTTTCAGGAGTCTACCGTTGACATTTTCTCAACAATTTGCAGAGGGTGTTTGAGAATTGAACAGCATTAGCCTGATTTATTCAACGAATCAAATAACATCTAATCTATCTATTTTTAAATGTCTCTTTAAATGATGTGGTCTTTGATTTGTTCTATCTATATTTACAAAACCTGATCTATTATTGATGAACCTGATAAAAACATCCCAATCTAGAAAATCATAAAATAAATTAAAACAATGTTAATTATTTTAAAGGTTTACAACTTTTCTTCTTTTAGGCCCTAATACTCAGCTGCAATGAGTCAGAAGTAAAGTAGAGAAATGGCAAAGAGGGAAATTCATCTTTAAAAACCATCTGTGGAGGAAAGGTTACTTTGCAGCCACCTTGAACTATTAAGAGGACAGAAAATAAACGATATGATGATGATGGGTTGTGATGAAGCCAAAGACGACAGATATTAGCTCCATGTACCTGTAGTAGCAAAAACTCTGAGAGGTAAAGACTGCTTCCCTTCCGCCATCCCTTGCAATGTAATACCATAGTATGTTGAAGGGTTCAGACCCTTTATTTCAGCCTTCCTCAGTCTTCCAGGCAGAGTTGTGACTTTAGGTTGTGTTTCTGACGGAGCATTGACCTCCACCAGAAAGCTGTCGAATGCCTCTTCAGGGGCTGACCAAGCCAGACTAACGCTGCTGGCGGTAACACTGACTGTTAGGTCGCCTGGTAGATCCATACCAGAGCTTTCAGGCTCAGCCCCAGAAATCATCTCAACAGTATCAGAAGAAGCTTCAGTAATTAGAGGATGGAGAGGATCGGGGCTTTCATTTTCCAGAACAGCTCCAGACTGTGGAGCCTCTTTGATGCTCAGTGCAAGTACAACCGGAGAGGTAGGCTTAGGTGCTATAGTGAATAAAAGCAGGTAAAACAAGTGAATTTCTTACTGGCTCTGCTGAAAACTGGGAAAACATCCTGTGAAGAAAAAAGCTGAATTAAAATAAAAACAGTTAAATTCGTCTGCACAGTTTCATGGTTTTCTCTCTGGATTGTTTTTTTTCCAGGACAGCTAAATCACTAAGCAGCAGCTGAGGCATTAATGACACCTGAGTCAGCGTCATTAACTTGTTGAAGGCTCTGAGTAGTCCACCGCAGTGGAAGTACACAGTCGTCTTCAAATGGATGATGAAGCCATGCACAGCCATTTGGTTCCAGGTGTTCTAAATAAAGACCGCGGAGTCACGTCCATGACATGCGAGTGGTGATGGCGTCATTTCCTCCGACTGCGAGGAGAATGATTCAATTCTGTGAATGGGAGTGTAGATGATGAGTCATGTGGATGGAATTAGTTGGACAAGGCTTTAAGAGAGCAAAATGGTTGCGTTTAAGGGGAGACACTACAGGTGAATAGGGAAACAAAGTTCGCTTCAAGATACCTTCATGAAACTTGACAGACGTAATCCTAGTATTAAAACAAACATCTTTTGTATTAGAAGTTTTGATATAAATTTTGTGTAGATATGCAAATGAGGTGTAATCTGGTTAAAAATGTGCTGATATGCATATATTTGTAAACATATCTCAAAATTGATGAGCGAGAGATTTAATTTTTCTTAAATCTTTTAATCATATATGTTATCAAAAACGTTTTACTGAGGGAAATAAGTTTATTTCATTTCATTACTTCATGAAAAAATACATTTTAGCCAAATCTGCTGTCGCGCCCGCACTAAAATTATGAAAATAGTTGATTTTAGAGATGTTTCAGGGTTGTAGTTTGTTTTATTCTAAAAGCCAATATGTTAAGGATGTTAAATACTCACAAATCTCAAAATTGACCAGGTCACAAAAAATCGTTGTTTTTGCTTATAGTGTCTCGCCTTAAAAAGATCAAATGCAGGAAGAAAATGAGTGAAACCCAGTCGACCATTGTTTCTACCGTGAATTTCTTCTTGTATTTGAACTTTGGAAAGCAACATCCTGTCTCAGTACTGAAGCCTTGGTTCATAAGTGAGATGAGTTTCCTTATGAATACATGCCAAATGTTATGCAGATGAGAGTTGCAATTTTAAAAAACAAATAAAAAAAAACTTCTCTGCTTGGAAGTCTCAGCATGCAACTCTTATCACAATCTATGCAACTACTCCTTGAAAGAGAGGTTTCCACTGAAGAGAGAAGCAGTGAAACACCATTCAGGCTAAAAGAGAAGCTTATACCTGTCACAGCAACGGCTTCAAGTAGCATAGATCGCTGACTACTCCTCATCCCATAAATTTTTATCTGATATTCTGTTGAAGCCTTCAGACCACTGATTCTAGAGTCACGAGCATCTCCAGGAAGTTGGATCTCTGTCACATTCCGAGTGTCTTTATATACGACTGCTAAATTATCATATACATCCTGAGCCTTTAGCTTCCATGAGAGGTCAAATCCATCAGGCGTGATGCCTGAGGTGGTCAGCGCTCCACGCTCTTCCTCTGGCTCTGTCCCCGAAAACTGGGACTCAGACGGCTCTAAATACGCAAAGCTAATGACATTGTCCTCCGAGCCTGAAGGAATGGTTAGCTCACGGTCATCTGAGTCAGCTAAATAAAAAGTGAAAGAGGCTACAAGAAAAAACAAAGAGGCACAAATCAAGAAAGCAGGAAATGTAAAATGTTCAGTGTTTGTTGGCTGCATGTTTAAAACCCTATTCCCAAACAAAGTTGGAAAGCTACGTGAGATGTGAATCAAAACGAAATGTGATGAATTTAAACCTAAAATGAAAGTAAGAATCTCTCATTTTAAGAAATCTTTGCTTATTTCTTAAATGTAACACCCAAAACATCTGTGCTTTTAAAATTTTTCAAGCTGCAAAGATTAAAGAATACAATTTTTCAGGGAAGGTGCAACTTATAACAGAATTTAGATCCCAAAGATGTCTGGATGGTAGCGTGAGTAGCTCCAAAACCAAAATATGGCTCAGTACCAATTGTGCTTTCACAGACTATCATCATGCACTTTGGGACAACTGGATCTCAGCGCTGCATTCGACATGATCAACCTAAAAACTGAGTAGGACTTTATGGCACTGCTTGGTTTGAGTCCTATTTAAAAGAGAGAGAGCACTGCATGTTTCAAGGTAACCATAAATCTGACCTGTGGAGTTCCCTAAGGCTCTATCATAAGGCCACTGCTGTTCTATTGACATGCTCCTGCTCCCTCAAATTATGCAAAATAACAAAACATATTACCATGACTATGCCGATGATACAAATCTTCATAACCATCTCACCAGAGAATTCAATCACTGATCAAATGCGTTGATTAAATTCGAGATTGGATGTGCCAGAACTTCCTTCAGCTGAATGAAGACAAAACTGGAATAATAGTTTTTGGAGCCAAGGAAGAAAGATTAAAAGTCAGCACCGAGCTTTAAACAGCCAAGTTAAAAACTAACAAAAAAAGCCAGAAATCTGGGAGTAGTTATGGACTCAGAACTGAATTTTAGGTTCACATTAAGATAGTTGTGAAGTCGGCCTTCTATCCCTTAAAGAACATATCGAAGATTAAAGGTTCTGATGTCTCAGCAGGATTTAGAAAAACTTATCCATGCATTTATCTTTAGTAGACTAGACTACTGTAACGCTGTCCTTACAGGTCTCCCTAAAAAGTCCATCAGACAGCTGTGGTTAGTCCAGAACGCTGCTGCTCTGGTCCTCACTAAGACCAGGAAATTGGATCATATAGCTCCAGTTCTCAGGTTTTTACACTGGCTTCCTGCTTTTCCATTTGCTGCCTTTTATCATAACAACCGTTAATCATTTGTTGCATTTTATCTTCTTATCATATTTTAGCTTGCAACCCCTAGAGGTCGCTTTTTCATAAACAGTCTTTTGCCGCCTGTATCCCCGACTTTTAAGAACATTTTCATCATGTGATTGGCGCGATAATTAACATCTGATGTATAATTTTATTTTTTTCAAATGACTATTTAATCCAGGGTTAAAATGATTTGCAGATCATCACATTCTGTTTTACTTCAAATCTCAAGCAGAGACAACTTTTTGGAAAACACTGTACTTTGAGATGCTAAATTCTTACATAAGCAACTGTGAACTCCAAAGATTATCATCAAAATTCTTAAGATTGCTTGGTTGATTTACAAACACAGCTGTGGTAACCATGGCAACAGACAGTGCACTTTCATACTAAAGCAAACTGCAGATGAGCAGCCAGTATAATTATTTACTCTACAACCAATCAAACTCATGCTGTTGAACGGTGAAAAGAGATCTGAACTATGACAGGAATCTCGAGAATAGAAACAAATCGAACTTTAAACCTGCTGAGAGTGACCTTTTCACCTGGGAAATTTAAATAGTAGAGATGCATGTAAATCAGGCTGTGGCCGAACTGTTCCCCACCCACCTGTAGATGCAGGTAAGGAAACGGGTCTGCTCCTCTTGTGTCCCCTCTCTGCAGTCAAGGTAATGGTGTAGCTCATTCCAGGAGTCAGGTTGGACAGGACATATGTAGTTTCTGAGGCGGGGATCTCCACCTCTTGCACCCGGCCATCTCTGGAGACGTACTCCAGCCTGTACCCACCAACTTTGGCCTGAGGTTTCTTCCACCTCATGGTGAGAGACGTCTCGGTGGACTTCACCTTTTCCAAATCTCTGGGAGGATCGAGATCTGACAGGAGGACACATGAAGCAATTAAAATAACAAGAGAGTGTAACATTTTCTGACAGCAGGGTTCTGATGTACTCAGCAAAAAAATCATAAATTACATCGGTTTTATTTCATCACTCAGTTTGCATCAACAAAACGTAGCTGTCTGTGTATTTATGAAGCAGCTGAAGGACTAACTGTTTAGACAGCTGCTCGGCAGCATCTCTCACCAGTTGCTCCATTTGTAGTAGCAGGGAGGCTCTCCCGCTCGTTCTTCACAGCTGTCACTCCAATCCCGTACTCTGTCCCCGGGTTCAGTCCTGCGGTTAAAAAAGATGGAGGTGAAGTTACTGTATGGGTAGACGAATGGCGGTCTGGAGACTGGGTGTGTGGCTGCTTTTAATAAATGCTCTTTTTGACCCTTACTGGTGATGGAAGCTTGTGTGGTGTCTCCTGGACCCCGTGGGAACACTTCTTCACCGTGAGTGGCCCCAGAGATGGGGCTGTACTTCACTCGATAGCTGCCAACATCAGCCTCACTGTTGGTCCACTCCAGAGTGATGCTGTCGTCCGTCTGTGACACAGTGTGCAGACTCGTGGGGGCATCCAGTGCTGACGTACATACAATTTTTTCCCATTAATAACAGTACACTGATGCTGATTAATTTACATTTAACATTGGAGTAAAGGCCTCTTCAGTTAGCATTGTGAAAAAAAACATGCCACGGTCTGCTGTATGTTGTGATTTCACTGGCCTAAGTTTCAGTAAAATAAATAGTCCAAATATTGGACTAGCTGCTTAAAGTCCAGAGAAAAACTGTTCAACTTTCCAAGTTTTGTGAATTATAATCTTTGTTTTTGCAACACATGATGATTATTACTGTAGAATAGGACCGATCATGGTTATATGTGTGAAAATCTTCGTTGGTTAATACGTAAGTACTGAACTGTCTCAGGAAATTACAAACATCACTCAAAGTGTGTTTTGCAATTTGGCCTTGACGCACTACTGTTCACACTGGTGTTTTTTTTCGGAAACCCCCAGATGGGTGACGCAGATCATTTCAGGCCGCACACCTTGACTGGCGTCTCTGACATATTTTGCCCATGTGACTTCCAAACTTCCAAATCAATGCTGTGACTGGGGATGAATTTACTCGTAGGATTCAAGCCGGCAAAAAAATTGTTTTAAGCACAACAGTACAAAGAGAACGCAAACATTTCTAAAGAAGCTACAAGAGCAAAATTGCATCCAGAGTTCCTGTGTTGCAAACACAAATGAAGCACGTTGCAAGGAAACTGTGGTTCTGACACCTTCACTGAACTGCAATGTGAGACATATCTTGTGCATTTTCAAGAATGAGGAAGGTTTGAAACCATAACCTCTAGACCTGCATGTTTGGATTTCTATAGTACAGGTTGCACCGTATTCAAAACAAACTGCATCAGCTTGATTGGTGCGATTTATGAGTAATTTGTTTGATGTGTACAAAGATGCAGATGCCAGAATTCCTGATTGTTCAAATAAGCAACGCTAACACTGCATCGGCTATATGCACCTCTTCATTAATTCATTTAGTTTTCAATGTGTGAACATTTTTGCCTTAATTAGTACGTGAATTTTACCAAAAGGAAAAGATTATATCTACTGATGCCAATCAGGCAGAGTTTACATTGTGCTAGAATCTTATTAGGATGGGACTGTAAATTTGGTTGATGATTGTACCTCTTTTTCTCTAATATTCTACATTCATTAATAAGTGTTTAATAAGTTATTATTCCTTTAGAATTGAGATTTATCTGCTCATGTAAATTAAACTTAAAGGAAAAGTACAATATTTTTTTAACCTGGACCTTATTCATAGCATGAAATACGTTAATAAACTCACCCGGATAATTTTGTAGTCTATCAGGAGATATTTAGATCCATCGCGCTGGCGTATATATATCCATTCAATGGATGTGGTCGGGGCAAAGTCATTTCAGCCTCTAAATAAGACATTATCTTCCACAAAATGTCTTCATTTCACGTGTTTAGTTATTAGTTGTTGTACTATCCCTCTGTGTCTTCAGAGCGGCTTTGTTGTCATCCGAAACCATAGATATAGAGACACATGCTATGCTATGCACAACTATGACACTACATAATAAAGTGCCTCTGTTTAATGCCGTTTCCTCGACAACGCCAGAGTGATGGATCTAAATATCTCCCGATAGACTTCAAGTAACTCAAATTGTCCGGGTGAGTTTATGAATGTATTTCATGCTATATATACGGCCCAGGAAAAAAAAATAGTACTTCTCCTTTAAGAACAAATATTAAAATCTTTGTCTTTAGTTTTGTCCCTTTTAGAAAAATTTATGAAAGGGGTTTTCTATCAAAACCCACCTGTAGTAAACGTGGTGGTGACGGGGTCACTGCTGGCGTCTTTGCTCCTGGAGATGAGTGAAACTGTGTACTCAGTGTCCGGTTTCAGACTGTCGATGCTGTACTGCTTGTCAGGAGAGGAAATGTCGACCGTGGTTTCGTCTGCGGGGTCGATGCTGGGCATGTAAAACATGGTGACTTTGTCCACAGGAGCCACCGGCAGATACCAGCTGATCAGAGCTGAGGAGTCCGTCACATCCTTCACCTCCAACTGCCGGGGGCCGTCAATCTCTGGAGTGGGATTACAAAGGGTTGAAAAGATGCTCTAAACAATATATCAAACACACCTCGTCAAAACTGACAGCACATCTACGTAAAAATAGAAAAACATTGCAAAGTCTTTGGAGACCAACAGACAACCATCAAAAACAACTTTTAAAAAGGTCTGTAATACTTAAAGAATTCATTCATACAGCTCTTTGTAACAATTCAAAAGGCTTTTAAAGTCCCTCATTAATGAGCAACGAAAGCAGGAAGTAAAAAGGATTTGAGAAACTAATGTTTACATGATAAAAGAAGAATAACTGTAAGGCATTACACAGAGACGCATTTCAAATAATGAATCCAAACAATTTTTCATGAAATAATCATTAATGGATGAAGATAATGCAATTAAATGAAAATTGAAAAGAAAAAGAGAACAACACTGATGAATAGGTTTCTAATTTATGCTTAAAAGGGCCCGAGCAATGTTCTCCCATGCTTTATGGCTTATGTGTTTAAATGTTGTATGGATCGTATGTACTCTAAAGATCATCCAAAGTAAAAGAAAAAAAGAAGTACATGCTCATTTTAGAATATTTTTGAGAAAAAAACCCCAACTTTTTTTCCAGCAACCTGGCCACTATCTTAACTAGGATTTTTAATTTTTCAAAGAACAAACTTGTATGAAGTCAGTGATTATAAACTGGATAAATGGGAATCTGTTTCCGTTTCCTGTCTATGAATTGGTTTGAATTGATTATGTCTGTAAAATGCCCTGAGATGAGTTTGTTGGGAGTTAGCTCTATGCAAATACAGATGATTTGAATTGAATAGGTCTTGGATTTCCTCATATGGTCTAATTCTCCAGGCAGCGTTCAGCTATGAAGGTAAAGGTCCGTACATCCTCTGCAAGGCCAGATAAATCTTTTCTGTCTGAGGGCTCAGGGAAAAGAGCTGCATCATGTTTTCTCGCTGCCCTGGTTCTTGCAGCTTGTTCTCAACACTTCGTCTGTGCAGACCTGTTTTTTGTATGGTGTCCGGCAACTATTGTGTGATTGGTCACAAACTGTCACATCTGCTTTCCACTGATGCAAAAGGTTCAACAAGTTTGAACGGATCATTGTAAAGAATAGCTGGCTGAGGCATTGAGCAATCTGAAAGTCTATTAAACAAGACATCATGTAAGGCGTAGAAAGGCAAGGACACTCATGTCTCCGAACAAACCCAAGCCTCCACCAGCGATGATGCATTAGTTGTTTCTCCTGAAGTATGAAACGCCCTAGGCAGAACAATTATTGTTCTTGCAAAGTGTCTACAGGCCTTGAGAACATTTAGAATAAACACCATCCATCGTGGCATTTAGAAGAGTTTGCACCACAGGGAAGGAATGCCCCACCACTTTATTTAAGAGTTTCACTTTGTTTTTATTTTATCTCCAAGAAAATGTGTTTGGTTGCCGAGTCTGGTATGTGTCAGGAAAAATGCACAGCAGTTCTGTATTTCGTTGGATCTCCTTAGTGAAAGCCAAATAAGATCCATCTTGCTATCTAATGATTTAATGTTTGTCTAGGAAGTGTTATGGAAGAGCAGATCCATTGTTGGCCTTTAGCCGAGTTAGCAACCTCTTTTATAACCTCTCTTCTGTTTCTGAGCACGCTCCTTCCTGTATCCTCTTATGCCAGGCGTACACCAAAGGATTTTCACAGTCCCAGACTAAAGACTGGCAGTCTTTAGGAATCTTACTGGATTCTCGGCTCGCTAAATGTAAGGCGATAATCTGTAGTCGGCGACCCGATTTATGACAGTATTTCTCTCGTCTTTCATAACAAACATGTTTGATATTATCGTAAGTCGTATCGTAGTCGTAGTGATGTAAAACCACCAACAACCAATAAATTTGTTCTCACAAAAGTGGAAACAGGCCATTGGTCATAACTAAACATGTCAACTGATGTGTCTGGAGAGAAGATTTATTGTTACAACAGTGAAATAATCCACCAAACACTCAGAAGTTTAGATGTGTTGCTGTTTGCGGTGACATTTTCTTTCTTCATTTAAACAAAGAGTGTAATTTGCTGTAAGTATCTTGCTTTAGTTTAGTTTGCTCAGAGGATTAAATAAAAAAAAATTTAAAACTCTGACTCCGTTGGCTCTCTGAGCTGCAGTCTGCAGGTTTTGACCTCAGTGCTTCTGGTGATCCGGACTTTACAAAAAATCCGCTCGTTCATTTAGATAAAAGATTAAATAGATAGATAAAATAAGATGTTTAATATTTTGGCGAAATATTTCAGGGATAATTGGTGAAAATGTTTCAATGAGGATTGCTTAAAGTGTTGTCTTGTTTAGTTTGCAAATTACACTGCTGAGCATGATGGGAGGAATTTGGCAAGAATAAAAATAAAATAAAGAAAATAATCTAGTTGTAGTCTTGCAAATGGTATCCCTAGGAGATTCAGTGCTTGTAAAATCTTTAGTCTGAGATGAGTCTGGAACTAAAAACTGTTAACCCCAGTCTTTAGATGTGAGCTGATAATCTTTTAGCGTCTTTTCTAAATCTTTTCAAAGTCTTTAGGTGTACAGAAGGCATTAGTTTGACAGGAAACCAGTCTCCACAACATTACTACATAGTAGCTGAGAAGCAGATGCACTGCTGCTGGAGGCCACCATATTAAAAAAAATGAACTGAGCACAACATGAGAAATAGCCAGGAAAAATTGGATGAGAGACCACACAAACAACCCAGTTAAAACGTGACTTGTCTCTATGAAGACACAAAGGAGTAACTTTGCAGGAAATTCCACCACGAAATATGATTCCCCTTCAGTGCCAATGTTGTGTTTACTACCTGACAGATATCCTGTGTTTTCATGTGGAGGAGACATCTTTCTATCATGTTTTGGATCCATGCTAAAGGAATCTCTGGGGGTAAAAGAAGAAAAGTTTCTTCTATCACTCACTTGTGGAAGCCGAGTAAGGTTTCGGCCTACACAAATAAATGACATCAGGAATTCAACGCTGGGATACCCAGGGAGTCCACCAGCACAGATCTGCAAACTAAACGACTTTTCCACACACAACTGGGGAAGTTTGGCCAACGTGCTGGAGTTGCGTAAGAATCGTGGAAACATTTCACAAAGTAATCTATCGGGTAATCCTGCAATAAAACGTTTCAGCATGCGGTGCACAAGAGCTATGAATATAATTTAGCTTTACAATAAAAAACAACAACTATGACTTGGTCATGCTAGACTAAGATTCAATTTGTTTGAAATATTATGCTTTTCTAAAATCTATTAGAGGAAGTATGCAGAGTCGACAGGGATTTCCTGTCGTAACGTTCCCCATCATTATGGAATTTTACTGGTGACAGTAATGTGTTTTTGTAAATGTGTGCTTAAATAACGGGGTTTAGTACCAATCCAAAGTGTTAACAGGAGCCAGATAAGCATGAAAACAATCTGACTGCAGCCTCATCTTCCAAACACCAATCCGACTTCAGCACTAAATTTGAAAACTCACTGGTAGTGACTTTCCGGGATGTTTGGGGTCCTTTGGTGTTGTTCTTGATGATGTTGATGGAGACCTCATACTCCTGTCCAGGTCCAAGCCCAGACTGGAGGAACTCGGTTTGAGCGGGTGGAAGAGTGCTCACGACTTTACCATTGTCTTCTTTCTGCAGAAACACATAAAACACTAATGTAAACTAATAACGTACTCTCTTTTTACACATCATCACACCCCCGCTCGACCACCAGTACCCTGCACAAACATAAAATCTGACTTTCAGTTTCTGTTTCTTTAACTGAAACATCAAAATAAATATAACTGAAGATGAACATCTGCAGGTTAACTAAACATCTGGCTTGAACAGCTGGTCCATAGGCAAATCTTATGATTCTCATTACTATTTATGTTTTACCATGTTCATCTTTATTGTATTTTACTGTGTTTTAACCTTGGGTGCTTTGAAAGGCGCTGTCAAATAAAATGTATCATCATAATCATCATCATTATTATTAAGCTATTGATTAGAAGATGGCTAGTTTAGCTTAGCATAAAGTCTGTAAAATTATGGATCTTTTTACTTTTGGTCATGAGCACACGAGCCGTTTCTTCCTGCCAGCTCAGCTAAAACTGGAAATCACTGACGTTACAGCACACAGTCTCAAGCAGAATCACTGTTATTTAGCTTATTTCTTTTTAAATCATCGTATCTTTGTTAAATGTCAGACGTGATTGCAATAAAAAGACAGACACGGTTAATCAGCATTGTTCTGTGATTTGGTTGCAGAACCTTTAGGGAACAATCACTGCTTCTAAAGTTTCTTAGAGCTTCATGCATCTGCTCGTAGCGTCTCTCAGTGGGTTTAATCCTTTGTCACTTTCACCTTCATTTGAAATTTAGTGTAGCACCTAACCGCCTTTGTGATCTGATTGAATCTTTCCTCCCTTATAATCAGTGACTCCTGTCTTAGAGGTAAGACTGCAACCCCACAGCTTCATAAGACTGAAATCATTTTGCAGGTAGAGCATCTCTTTCCCATCTTGGCCTAAATTTGTTATAGTTATCATTTGACAGACACTAAACAGTGATAAAATGATTAAACATCTGTGTCAATACCAAAATGAACTTGAGTTCATTTTCAAAGCGGAGTAATTTTCAAAGCTGAGTAAAACCCCAGCAGAGGCTAGAAAATATAAAAAGGCTCCAGCTTATCAGCTGGCACAGTCTTTTCTTTTCAAAAGCATTTCCGCTCCGTATTCCAAGCAGCGGATTTATTCGCAGCGCTGTGATATCCACACTTGCCCTCACTAAAGTTTCCCATATGTCACAGCAAATCTATTGCTTGGCGCTGAAATAAATCTATGTTTTACTAAAGCTTCCAATAAGCTGGCACAGCTCACAGCCTCTCAGTGGTTCCATGATGGTTCATCAAATTGAGGGAAAGCCTTTAAAAGAGAAGGGCAGACTGACCGTGTTGCGGAAATAGATCTCCCAGCCATCAAAGGAGATGTCCAGTTGGTCCCATGTGACCTCTACGGAAGATTCTCTAACTGATTTGAATCTTAAACCCTCTGGCTGTGGGAGATCTGCAGGGATGGAAACATAATAATTAGTTCTTACTTTTTTCTGAAGCTACTCTAAATGAACTAATGCAACATGCTCTTTGTTCAGTACCTGTGGCCACCCTTGCACTGACAGGGATGCTCTTCTTGTTGCTCAGGACAGCATAGACACTGATCTGGTACTCGATGCCAGGCTCCAGCTCTTTAACCGTGGCTACAGTGTTGTCTCCAGGTACAGTGAACTCCATGAGAAGACCCCCAGGACTGGTTGGAACATATGTGACCAGGTACTCCGTGACCAGCATCTCATTGTTCCAGGACAGGTCCACGGTGTCGGTGGTGACCTCGCCGACTGTTAGATCCTTTGGAGGAGACACTGGAAATATTTTTTGGGGGGAAAAAAGAACAAGAAAAAAAAACATGCTGAGGGTGTTTTTCTCACATGGTTTCTCATGGCCTAAGTCAGTGAGTATCCACCGTGTAGCGCTAATGCAAACTGCAGAGCCACATCTGGCTGTGGCGAGAAGAACTGCCAGAAAAGCGCAAACCGAGAGCACACAAGCCCAAAGCCTCTTTTATATCCACCAAAATAGTTTTTCTCAGGCTGAGTGGTGAGTGAATTTTGAGAATGGAAGGAAATGACATCATTCTGGATTTGCTTTTATAGTTTTTCAAGTTAACACATGGAAACTTTCAGGAACTGTAAAGTGCCAAACCTTCTCCGTCTGGTCTGAGAGCTCCTTACCCTGTGAGCAGTCCTCTCCGATGTATCCCTCATCGCAGACACACTGCCCGTTCACACACCGGCCTTTGTCCTGGCAGTTGTTGATGCAGCTCAGCTCTGCGCAGCTCTCTCCCTCGTATCCACCTTCACATATGCACCTCCCGTTGATGCAGCGCCCCCTGTCGTTGCAGTTATCTGGACAGGCGAGCACGGAGCAGTCGTCTCCGGTGTAGCCTTCCTGACAGACGCACTTGCCGTCGAGACAGTAACCGCGGGCCAGGCAGTCATTGGGACATGCTTTCTGGCTGCAGTCTTCCCCGCTGAACCCTTCGTCGCAAACACACTGCCCGTCAATGCACCGGCCGCGGTTCCTGCAGTTGTTTGGGCAGCTCAGTTCACCGCAGTCCTCCCCGGAGAAGCCTGCATGGCACACGCAGCGCCCGTTGATGCACTCGCCACGCCCGTAGCAGTTTGCGGGGCAGGTGCGAAGGCTGCAGTCCTCACCGGCGAAGCCCTCATCACACACACACTGCCCGTTAACACAGCGTCCCCTCTGCAAGCAGTTGTTGGGACAGGACAGCTCTGAGCAGTCGTCTCCCTGGAAACCAACATCGCAGGAACATTGTCCATTTATGCACTGGCCTCTGCTGTTGCAGTTGTTCAGACATGCCAGCTGGCTGCAGTCCTCACCTTGATAGCCCGAGTCACAGATGCACATCCCGTTGAAGCAGGTGCCTCTGCCGTTGCAGTCGTTCAGGCAGGTCAGCTGGGAGCAGTCTGCCCCGCTGTACCCAGCAGTGCAGATGCATTTCCCGTCAACACAGAAACCGTTGCCACGGCAGTTGTTGGGGCAGGTCTGCTCCCCGCAGTCCTCCCCGCTGAAGCCCTCATCACAGTAGCAGGTTCCGTTCACACAGCGTCCGCGGTCGTAGCAGTCTTTGGGGCAGATGAGTTCGGAGCAGTCCACGCCGGTCCAAGGTTCGTCACACACGCAGTACCCATCATCGCAGCGGCCGCGGCCCAGGCAGTCGTTCAGGCACCGGCTCTCAGAGCAGTCTTCACCGAAGAACCCGTCCGAACAGATGCAGACGCCAGCGATGCAGCGGCCTTGTGCTCCACAGTCCAAAGCGCACACCTGGAGCGCACAGTCTTCTCCGGCAAAGCCTTTGAAACACTCACATTTTCCGTCCACGCAGTGTCCGCGATCCTGGCAGCCGCCGGGACACTCGGGCTCGGTGCAGTTGGGTCCCGTCCAGCCAGGCTCACAAAAGCAGCCACAGGTTTCAGCGCTGTAGTTTCCATGACCGTTGCAGAACGGCTTTGTTCCCAAATCACCTTTAAAGTTAAGAAAATAGAAGAAAGAAAGAAAGAAATGTTCAGAAAAGTGTTTGTATGGAAGAATACCTGTTCACCTTCACACAACAATGTCAAATCTTGGCCTTTGAAATGTAATCAGCTTCTATTCCAAAGTGAAAAACGTCCTCATTCTCAAATGGTCTAATGTTTATTTCAGCTGCCACAAGACGTCAGAATCTCATTGACATTAATGCCCCATTTAAAGTTAATTGATGAGATGTTGATCTCCATTCTACAGAAACATTTACACTCCTACACTAGATTAAAAGGAAATCCAAGCTGATGACTGGAGCAGATGTGACTTATGCTGAAGCAGACTCATGGTGTCACAAAGTCAAATAAATGGTTTTCTTTTTCTTTTGTTTCTACTGTTGGCTGCGTCAGACACCGACCTGTGACCTGTGCGCTGCAGCAGGCCCCCTCACTGCTGCACTGATCCCTCAGAGTTGAAACTTCGCCTTCAAGCATCTCCAGCCGGCTCATGAGGTCCTTCAGGCCCGGCAGGTCCTCCTTGCAGCCGCAGGCTTGCCGAGGTATGTTGATGCGATGCGTGAAGACGATCTGGTCCTCCCCATCGAGCGTGTGTTCAGTGGTGTGTTGGCCTGAAGAGGAGGCGGCCTTGGAAGGGAGCTGCTCTGAAGCGTCCAGGTCTACTGAGCACAGTGAACTGGCAGGAACGTTGATGTTGTAGACGTGGCTGAAGACCACAGGACCACCTGGCAGGGTGAGGTTATGATATTTGGGGGCGGGTAGAGTCAATCGTGGTTGCTGTGTGATTTTGCTGACTGGCCCAGCATTAGAGAAGCTGAGGAGAGCAATCAGAAGAAGGCAGCCCAGAAGGCTTTGTGTGCCCATGCTCGATGTGGGACGTGGGACTGGTGAGATAAATCTATCCGGATCTCAGACTAAAGACCAATCCTGGTTACAGGGAAAACTCTGAAAAGACAGAAAGACATCTTAAAAATCCCACAGATTCAATGTCAAACTGATCTAAAACTTAATGCTATAAAAAAAAGACAGATGCAGCCACTTTAAACGTCTGCTTTCAGCCAGTTTCCAGCCAGCGGTAGTGGTGTTACACGGATCTGGCAGGGAATGGTCTGTGAAATGAAATAGCCCATGTGTGAAACAGCCAACCTGTCCAAGTGTCTGTGTCTGGAACTAATATGATAAAAGCTTGACTGCTTTCTTAGGAAGGCCAAGTTCACTTTAATTTTAGGAAACTGATACTGAGATTAAATAATAAAAAATAAAGAAAATTGGGACGCTGTGTAAAATGTATATTAAAAACAGAACACAATAGACATGCAACAATGCATCAAGAATCGGTTAAAAATCGGCTCAAACTGCTTTAAATGTCAAATTGATTTAGAAAAACAGAAAAATCCATTTGCAACGGCCTCAAACTAAAAGAACAACTTTTGGTCATAGAAGGAATTGCGATCATTTCCATATCATGTATAATTATTATTTTGATAGGTATTAAGTTCTGTTAGTAAGCAAAGAGAGAGTTAGTTTAATACAAGGACATAAAGACAGACGTTTCAATAAAAAAATGAAATAAAAAAACTGTTAAATGGCAATAAAATGACTACAATTAATTTGTTGGAAAAGAAAAATTGTAAAAAATAGTTTTCGTGAGTATAACATCATTAATCGAATCGTGGCTTGAGAGCATTGTTACATCCCTAGAACACAATGATTCAGACATCTGATAAACCATTGCTTTATTCTATATAGAAACATATCAGGTGTTTCAAGTGAGACATTTTATGATTTCATGAAAAATATTAGCTCATCTTGAGTTTGATGGGAACAAAATATCTCCAGTGCTCCACACCAGGGAGCACTAAGGGACCCTTGATAGCTCATTTAAAGCCATGAAAGCCAATTTTGTGAAAACCTGTAAGGGCATCATATTGGAAATAAATATCCGTGGTGACTATTACAAGCCAGAGTGGGCACATGAAAATAACTTTTTTTTAGCCACATAATGGTAAAGTTCAGGTAAGTGTTTAAATCTGTCATATTTATAAGATTTTTCTAGGCTTTAGTGAATTTAATTTAAGAAGTTAATTTGACATTTTTCTTTTTTGCCATCATTTGTGTATTAAAAACTGAGCATTTTTGGTCATAGTCACCAATAATGCTATAATTTTCCCATGAAAAACAGTTTTTCAGGCAGTCTGGTTTAAATTTCTTTCCACAGCAGCTGGGAAGTTTCTGATATAATTCTAGCTCATGAACTTATTATCTAAGGTGACCTGTAGTAATTCATGTTTTTGGTGCTTTACACAGCACAAACAACACTGAATTACTAACTCGCAGCGTAACAATTTCTAAGCATGCCAGAGATTTATCACTTTATCAGATTTCTTTCATACCTTCCTGTGAATGTAATGCTGCACAAGAAAAACCTCAATACTAAAGAATCTGCAGCTGTTCTGGCTCATCAGCTTCTTTCATAATGTTCCTGTAGACATACAAAAAAGTATCTGTTTTGATTTTCCAGAATCCTACTGTATGCATATAGTCGGGTAAAATGGTGTGAAAGTGAATAATTCACTGCATGACTCTTCCTCTTCCGCAGGCGTCTCAAATAGCTTCACGAGCTAGAACTAAAAATACTCAAATATAAGGCAATGACTAACTTCTTCCTCAGTATGGGAAACCTTGCTTGGATTAGTTTTTGATGAGTTTCAGAAAGAACCCAGGTAAGGAGACTGAAATCCACTTGAGGCACACAGAATATTTACTGGTTACTGGAAGCATCTTCCCACAGAGTCTCAGGATACATCAAAGCAATGGTATAGGTGCCAATCAAAATGGTTTGCAGGCTTTTATGTAACTTTAAATTTACTTTGAACTTCAGCATGTTGGGTTAAACTTTTAATCCTCAAACATCCTGTAAATGCCATCTACACAGGTCCACAAGCTTGTCTGTAGCTGTGGCTCAGAGGCAAAATACAGTTCTGATAAGAGGTGCACAAGGATTTTGTCAGGTTTTTCTGATTGGTCGCCTCCTGCACATGCAAACACATGAAAAATGACTTCCAGCGGGGACCACTACCTGCAGTCACAGGAATGAAAAGACATGGTGCACCTGGGTTTGCTCTCATAAAGGCTTCTGGAAACTATTGAGACGATGCTCATGTGGCAGGGTGATAGGAAGGCCCGGGCAGGGTTTCAGCTTTACCTTCCCGAGTAAGAGTCATGCTTGCCAATCAATCGACCTAAAGGACATCCCTGTGGCCAAGTAGCCAGGGTACATGATCAATTTGAGGCTTAGTGAGACGACCGTCAACTGTCACACTCAACTATACTCAGCTGATCAGATAAATTAGATTTTTTTTAAAGGTTGAGCTTAGTGTTTGTTGCATCTCTGTGTAACCATGACTGCAGTCTTCTATTGCCCTTCGTGAATTCATGAGGACATTACTCTCCAGATACAAAAATCAAAAACACCTGCATATAAATAAAAAAACAGCCTTTCCCATGCCCATATTGTCCTCCTAAAAGAGACACTAGCTGCACAAAAACCATAAAAATCAAGAAAACTTTGCCTCACAGTTCAGCATTCATGCAGGTTCAGGCCAATTTAGAATCCTCACAGGCAAAGTATTTCTACCAGGCATAGAAACAGTCCAAAATAAATCTACATTCTTTCCCTCGTTTGAGAAATCAGACCTTTAAGAGACAAATTAAATATGAGTGTATTCTTTCCAAAATGTGAAAAATCTGTACAGGTTTTCCTGAACGGATTCCTGAGGAGGTATTCCAGATTTATATCTGGGGAAAACCAATAAAGCAGAACAGTTGGGGGGGTTTCAGGCCACGCGTTTTTACTGAATGTTGTCCCCATTTTTTTTTTTTTATTATTGCTTTATTTGGACGGCAGGAAGCATGGTGTGATCCTTAAATCAAACTGATGACTATGACAAAACCTCTCTGATGGTCACCATGGTGCCTTTAAACTGAGCTACAGGTAGAAGGCAGATGCCTCTCATCAGTCCCCCTCTCCTTCTTTTACCACCCCCACCTTTGACCTGACCTCCCTTTCATCCTGAGGCTCATCATCCTACCTGGTTAAGCACAGAAATAAAACTGAGCTTGAGTTTCACAAGTTCTCTCACATCTGGTGCGTGGGGTCGAATAAAGGCGGAGTTGTAAATCTTAAAACGAGGTCGTTCAATGTTTTTGATCTCCTTCAAGAAAACTTCCCAAATCAGCACCAATAATTTTGTGGTCCTCAGGGTAAAGAATGAATCCTTTTAACTCCTCAGCAGGACTCTCGCTGGTTGTTTGCATGAAGACGCTTCTGATAACATCAACTTGTGACTTGTTGAAGTTCTAATATTTGTTAGACTTTCAAAAGATAGTTTCAAACTTTTTTTCCCCTAAAAAATTATTCTGGTCAAAGAAAAATACAAAATTATTTTGTACATTAATTGATATCAAGTTCAGTGTAATCAGTAAGTCCCTAACACAGGGAGGAGATAATATTATACATTTTTTAGCATGATTTGTTCTTCAAGGAATTTTATCAATGACCACAGACTAAAAAGTCACTTCATTTTAACACACTGTCATCTGTTGGATTTATAAATGAATGATAAAACACATAACAGTTCATTCTCTGATTTTAAGATTTAAAAGGTAATCTAAAGAACCTTTTCATTAAAAACGGATATTTTTTTAAAAACAATAATACACCCACAGAATGTCTAAAGGGGTGTAGAATAAAAGTGTTCATTTTGGAGAGAAATAAAAGTTTTGTCCAAAAATGATATTTTTATATTTTTTATGGGTCCTAAAAACGTAAATATTGTCCTTTGGTTGCCTCGCCCCCCCTCGACAGCAAGTGTCTCTCAGCTAACAGCATCAGGCCGTTGATGTCACAAGAAGTGGAGCGCACGGGATGCCAGATAGTTTGCTAATCCTCTTTTACTACCGTCAGCTTTTTGCGATCTAAATATGTCTTACACAGTGATTGTTGCAGTGTGTAATGGCGTCATATGGCACACAAGAAAGAATCCCATACATTACCACG
>JAPMNP010727031.1:0-17042 GCA_029874935.1 Atherina boyeri
GAAGTTCTGGATACTTTAGAACCCTCCACCTCCCCCCGATAGGGAGATTTCATCAAATATCAGCACAAAATGTAAATAGTAACATCATTTAGGGGCTGCAAATCTGTTTTTGAAATGAGAATATCCTGGCTAAATTATGGTTGTCAGTGATAGAAGTATTTGAAATGAACATAATTTTTTAATGTCTTGCAACATATGAGCACCATTTAATGATAACTTAAGATAAAGATGATACATAATTCTTACATATGGCTCCTTTAAAGTTACACATTCAGAAATTTGATCGATTTTCTGGTTTTAATCAAACATTTTTTTCCAACATTCCACACAAGATGATGGTCAATTTTAGGCCACAATATTTTTGTTTTGTTCTTATTTTAAAGCTCCTAGAAAATTGCATAAGCTCAGCTGTACACAGGACCGAGGCCATAGTCATCAGTCAACTTTTAAGTCAAACTAATAGACTGTTTTGGCTTTACTCCTGCACAACTATGTTAAACAGATGCTCACTAAAGGGAGTTTTTAGAACAAAGTGAGATGAACGAGACTCAAAGGAAAACATTTCAGCAAGAATGTGTGTCGGTGTGGAAGTGTGTATGTGTATTATTACAGGTATGTGCAGTCGGATGTGTTTGGAGGCTCAAAAAAGAAGCTAATTCATATCTCTGACATGCTGGTGACCATCAGGAAGCTTCAGCACCGCATTCTCCTTTTAACGGCATCGGCCTCTTAACTGGATGACTGAGTTACATGTCTCTGAACAAGCCTATATAGAAAATAGCACAATGTGACCTCTTTGCCACGAACAGAACCTCGAATGTTGATATAAGAGAATAATTTTGCCATCATGCGTCCAGCATTGCTGAACTATACCAGTTGCCCTCAGCTGTCCTTTTCCTGTCATTATTATCCCCTTGATCATGATCCAAAGAAGTGTCATCACATATCTTCAAGTAGTTCAGGGATTGGCATTGGAATAATGAAATTTTGTTGTGCTATGCGTGTCACTGAGTGTGGAATTTCACTTTAGGCGATGAGTGAAAAGTGATCGAGGTAGTGTGCTAATAGCGTTCAGCTGTAGAGCATAAAACTGGCTGGATGTCATCAAGCTAATCAAATGAACGGTGCTATCAAGCAGAGATTTAATGAAATACTCCAAGTGATCCCCCAGTTCACAAATAGACCAGTGCTGTACAAGACTCTTCAGTTATTTATGGAAGCCAACTGCGTGCTGAGAAGGACTTAGTGTCTGAAATAATAAAAGATGTGGGATAAGCTGGTACAGGATCATTCATTTTCGGGAACATCCGCACCTGTCAAGGATGCTGTCAGGGAGAAAGTGATGTAAAATTTTCATAGACGGTGGACGTAATGTTGAGCAATTGAAATGGAGGCTTCCGCTGCATCTCTTTGATGTTGCAGACGAAATGCAGAGAGAGTATCCCTGAAGAGCACTTACGTTCAGGATACATCTCTCCATCTCTGAGGCCCAGCTGCCATCATTTTTAAGAGGGGCTTTTTGCAGTATGGACCACCATTTACATAGTAATATGTCTAGAGTATAAGGACCACTAACACAACCATATTCCAGTATTTCCAGCCCTGTCCCATCAGTGTGGTACTTGTCATTATAACAGAAAATACTTAATGAGTGACAAGAGTAAATAAAGTGGAGTCCAGTTTCTGGCCTCTTCTGATCCCGTAGTCCTGTTTTTTTTAATTGCAGTGTGGTCTTGGTGATCAACCGCAGCTGGGTGTCTGCTGGCAACTGGTATCTGTCAGTGAGTGAGCTGGAGGTCCTCAACCTCCCTTTCCCTTCTGTTTAGTCTCCATCCTTACACTTTGAATCCTGTCTCTCCTGATTCTGTTTATAAAATGTATGAATTTTGACAGCCGGCGTGGCCAGAAAGGCGAGCAAAGATACTTTGAGTCTTTGTCTTCCTGAGCCCCATATCCCCACTTTTCAGCCAGCAGAGAAGCACTCTTTAAGGGTTCAAAAACAATCACGGCTGTTTCCAGTGGAGGGCTGTCTAATTGAGCCCGGGCTGACCTCTGAATGTGACCGTGCCGTCTGGTTTCCATCCTTGTACTTGATTGAAACGGGAAAAGTAGACAGAGATTCAACTCATTCTTATTTATTTATGTTTGGTCGTCCCCCTGTTTTGCATGGCCCAGCGGTGGATTAGCACTCTTTAGACGGGTCCACAACAGAGGGGCCCCACTTCTCTGACACACTTGGGGGAGATGGAATGTGTAGCACACAGCCAGGACTAATGGTGTATGAGAGGGGGGTGGTAAGAGCTGTCTACCTCAATGCACCTCAATGCAACATACTGTGGGGGGGTGTGTACATTGCATTTCCCCAAGGATCAGCTGCGCAATATTTTGCACTTCAAACTGAATACAAAGTATCAAATTTATCTCAGAAGAATAGCACCATTGTTAAAATGGAAACAGTTTATGCGGCTTGCAGGATGGATCTTAACTTTTGCCGCTGACCAGAAAAAAAGGACATTTTAAGACTTCTTGTAAACAAAGTGGACAGCATGCATGTGCTCTGGGAAGTGACAGAGGCGTGCCTGATCTTAGTAGGTTAAACACATCTGACATGGCTACAACAGTGTACAGTTTTACATGTGGCATTGCTGTCAAACACAGAGTGATGGCTAAATCTGCAGGCTTGTATTCGACCTAAGCCACTGTGTAATTGAATATTAGTTAAATCCTTGCCATACTGCTGAGAGTTGACCTAAAAAAGCCAAATCTGTAATTGGAGTACAGTGCCACCCTTAGGCATCCCAGCTGGCCTCCTGTTTTTGTAGTTATCTTAATTCAATTATCATATATTTTTTGATGATGTATGTCACCTGAAACCTGACTCTTAGAATAAATGTGTGGACTTTAAATGTATTTCATTGCTGGGTTGTTTAAAATCTAGATTGTGCTTTGTTTAACTAGTATGAATGCAGCTGTGTTGAGATCATCTGGCATCATTAGCTCCCACTCTTTGTGTGCAGCATATAACCATGTATAAATAAAATATCAGAGCCAGTTTTGTTCATATATATATATCTTGTATTGCCTCAGCCTGCCTTTTGTGCAGTTTTTTTTTTTTTTTTTAGATCTATTTGCATGTCAAGGACAGGGAAAGAAGAACTATTGTTATTGTAGCGGATTTAAGATTTTTTTAAAAAAGTAAAGAATTGGTTCACACTTTAGAGTTTTCTGTGTATTATCTACTCAAGATAGACCGACCGGATTAATGCAGAGGGTTATTTAAGTGGCGCCATGCGGACATAGGCTACGACTGTGGAGTTATTTGACAAAACATCTCTAATTAAAATCAGTGTTTTCCTTTCGTTTTTCTTTGTATATATTATCTGCATTGCTTCTCTTGGGAGCGAGATAAATTACATTAATTAACTTTACCTCTAAATTAAACATTTTTTCTGCATTTAGTAATATTTGTAGCTGTTAAGCCGTGCCTGCTAATTGAAAGGCTTGTTTAGCAGAGAACAGCCAGGAGACTTAACAAACTCCATCTGTATCACCCTTCAGTGGATCTCCACGTTACACCCACCCTGCAGATGTCTGCTGCAGCTGTTCCATTTTATCCTGCGTTGATGTGCTGAGGTGTTCGTCCTTCAGGGGTGTTGAGGGAATTTTAGCAAATACACAGGTCAGTGATCTGACTGCCCCTCCAGCAGCAGCCACAGCACATAGGAGAGGGAGTACTATCATCTCATTCAGCGATGGGAGCATGTTTTGCTTTATGGCCTTGGGCTTTACAAGTTTTCCCTTTTTGATGGCTTTCCTGCTGCTTCACAGTCCTCAGCTCACTCTGATTTGATCATTTTTGGATAAATAGGGATAAGGGACATATGAAAGATGAATAAACAGCTTTTTCTTTTGAAAGCATCCAAACATGAGAGCCCCAAGTTCCGAAATGGTCAGAGGATTGTAGTGTTTGCATTTTATCCTTGTTTCTTTTTTATTTTTGTTTCAGTCATTGTTCATCACATTAACATTCATTTCTAATGTTGCAATGATGTTTAATAGATAGATATAATTCAAGTAAACAAAACACAAAAAAACACTGACAAGTCCCCTGGCATCTGTTTATAATGATTTGGTAGAATTTGGATTTCTGGAGGAGGGGGGGAGGGATGAGACGTGATGGATGTAAGAGGAGATTTATCTTAACACACTCAGCAGGATTGCAGGATAATGTGGGCCACTTAGTGAGCACGCAGGAAGGGAAGGACACGACTACTTTTCCTTTTTTTGTTTGTTTTTTCTCTTTTTTCCACACAGCCTGTTATTTACTGAATCTGAATGTCAAATCTCCATCTGTTGAAGTCCCCTTACAGCCGTTCTGTGCGTTAATTCTGACGCACTTCACTGTTTATGCAGCATATTATGAATATGTAGAACAAAATGAGAATGGAAGTTGAAAGGAAGGACAGATTGGTAAATACTACTGCCTGTAGATGTAGAAAACAGTTTTTTGTCTCGTTAGTTCAGGCTGTTTTCTTTCTGTCTCAACATCTCTCAGGCTTGTCTCCTCAAGCAGAGGTGGAATTGACATTTAGCCCTCCAATAGACAAAGAGCAGCGGTAGGGTGAAGGGGGAATGAAGGGAGTCGCTGGCAACTCTGGGGCACAGGCCAGATGGATTAACTTGAAAGGCATGGCATTGTAAACCAAATTCAAATTAATCCTTTTTTTGTGTCCCCTGATGGAACAATGGTTCTTTCCTGGGCCTCAGAGAGACATTGACGCTGAAGGGAGAGTCAGGCCTTCAGCGGATCCAACACTATTCACATCAGCACTCTCAATTACCTGCCACCGAAACACAGCACTTTCTAGACTCTGGCCAAATTATCTCACATCATTCAAGGCAAAACCCATGAACTGAATATATTTGAATATTAATTTACAAATTTCAACGTATTGTAAATATGCACCTCTGGAAGCTAGTTTCACTATCTGCCCAGTGTTTGCATATATTTTTTCTTCCTCTGACTTGTATTTTTAATGCAAATGCAATGTCAGGATTTCCATATAAAATAGTTCTCATTCTCCAGACCAATTGACTCTGTCCGGGGTTTTTTTTAAGAGGGGGCATGACTATTTCCCCCATGGGCCTGATACAACCTTACAAAGAAAAGTGAACTCCAAACATCCCCTCCTGTAGGAAAGAAGTCCCAGTGCCTGCCCTGATTTCACTTAAAGTTCTGTTTTTTACCACTACTTCATTATATATATGTACAAAAATTTTTTTCTGATGCAGCCTGGTTCAAGTGTCTGTCTGCAAGCTTTTCTCCATTTTCCCTGTTTCTGTGAGACCCATGATGTTTCATATTTTATTTCTTTTAGACATTTTTATGGGAAAGTCTGTCTGTAAATCACTATTAAATTCCTTCTGGAACCACCTCTTAATTCTCCCTCCTCCCATGTATTTCAGTGGCTGCCTGTGTGTCTTTGTGTGTGCGTAACACACAGTAGAATTAGGACAAGAGGTCCCACTGCAGCTTGTATTATTTGACATTGCTATTCATTAATTATCTTCCTGGTGCAGTCTTCCTTATCGCTTATTGTTTCCATTCTTTGTTTTTTTGCTTCAAGCACCTTGTCCCACACTGTTCTAATCCCAGCTCTTTGTTCAATCGTTTTGCCTCTCCTATATCCCTGGGAATCTCTGAAATAGTAGGAAGAGCAGAGTACAGGAGGCGACATGCTATTAGTGTCTGGATTTCTCCTTTCTTTATTTTACCATACATCGGGGAAAATGGAAGTTTTGAAGCTTTAGTGAGATAAAACTGTGATTGTGTTCAGCATGAGGAGGGACAAGTTGAGCACAGCACTGATTCCTGGCTGTCACTCCAACATCTTTTTTTTTTCTTTACAAATCCATCTCAGAGGCTGTTTGTTGCTGACTGGCTCCAAGGACAGATGGATGTTGTGTTTAAGTTGGATAGAAATGTTTGGATTTATTACCAAAGGCTGCGAAGGAGCTTGTACACTCAGCATTTAAACACACCCCCACACACAGACACCTCCAATTTCTGAATGTCACACGCGCTCTCTTTGCTGCGGCCCGGCTCTGTTGATGGTGGACTAAATGATCCATAGCGGTGTATATAGACTGCAGCTCCTCTCATTGGTCACAGACACTTGCTCTTTATTGAACCTACCACATTAGTCCATACAAATGTTGACTCATGTATTACGATCAAAGCCACTGCGACGTCATTTAATGTGTTGAGTCCTGTCCTCCTTCTCCAGCCTTCTCTGAAAATAGTTTTTGTGCTCCATCCCTACACATTAGACCCACAGTCCTCAGCTGCTGGAGCTTTCTTCTCTGGAGCCATTTTCTGAGGTTCTGTCCCAGAGGTGACCCCTCTGGCATCCACCGCCACAGTCTATCTGGCATTACGCTAAACCTCAAATGGTTTACTCACAGAGCTATTAATAAAAACTCCACTGACATGCACATCAGTAACAGACAGTAAGAATGCCAGTCAGTCGGATTACACATGCATGAGAATTACAGACACTGGGAGACTGAAAGTATGCTTAAATCTGTTTGTGGAACAGGGCTTGGANTGTGCCCTTGCTGAGCTCTGGGTGCTGTGATGAATGGCGCTGTATAGCATTTTACTGCCCTGTGCATTCCTCTGTCTGGGCTGTTTACTGTTACCACACCTCACTTGTGCGTTTGTAGTGGTAACCGGCCTGAGTAACACATGGTGCTGTCAATGCCAAGAACATTGCCCCAGTGTTGTTCTTCTGACCCCGTTTCAAGCCTAATTCACTCCACTGACCGCACTAGTCGCATTCCAGTGGCATAGCTTCATTGCACGAAGCTCAAGAGATCTGAGGTGTAAAAAACAAAGTGGAGTTGCAGCTGTAGGAGGGAGTCACTGGGAACAATTGTGGACATGACAGAGGGGATTTAATTTTCAGCGGCATTTTAAACCATTAGCTACTGTCTCTTGTCTCGTTACCCAAACTCCCCAAGTTGCACAGCTGTACGTTTTCTTTTGTGTGTGTGTGTGTGTGTGTGTGTGTGTCAGATAAATTCCATGGCTTGTTAAGGCAGGATTTAGTGTCAGTAAATCCACATTAGCTGCAGAAAGGACACTGACCTCTCCAACTGTAATTAGACAGGGGTGCTGCTCCTGCTTGGTGCTTTCAAGCCCAGCCACTGATCCAAGTTCCAACGTGATGTGTGGACAACCGTTGATTGGTTGGGAACAGGTGAGGATAACAGTTTGACCTTCCTGTGTGAAGGCATTTTGCGTGTATCTGTGCCCAATCAGTCTTCTAACTTGGATCTCTGTCTCCACAGAGGATCTGTTGTCTCGTTAGTGGAACGTTGATGGTTCTAATGTTAAGTGAAGGACATCGGCTGGTGTTGCCACGCTTTGGGCTCAAAAAGACAGCACGTCCACTCTGGATTTCTTTTCAGCTGCTAAATGGCAGTCAAGTGTTTTTAACTTGTTGATGTGGAGAATGTTAACAACCATGAGGGACACATTTGTCAGTTTGAGAGACAACCCTCCTCGCCACCCCTCTCAGCCAGTTTGCTATCTTGGCGCCATCTTGGCATGAGCCCCAGTTACCGTTTGTGGAAAGAAAAAGGAAATTCAGTGTTTGGTGACAACTGTGAAATCATCAGAGTTGGAGGTAAAGTGGGGATTATGCTGGGATCGGGCCAGGGGAGTGCACAGTGACTCTGGGAGACAGGGGGAGTGAGATGGAGGAGTAACTGTTCCCAGAAGAAGGCACTGAATGGATTTTTAGAGCCTCTGTAATTGTCTTTCTCTTTATCTGCTGTCCTGGAAAACCACCCACTCCTTCTTGTTTTCCCCCCCTCTTTTCTCTCTTTTCCATTTTCTCACAGGTGATCATCAATAATGCACTGTTTTTGCAGTTCCTTACTACACATCTTTGCTGTTATGTTCTCTCTTTGTAGTCACATTTGACTTTTTCTGGCTGCTTTTTTCATTCTGTTTTCTGGAGTTGTTTATCTCCCTGCTGGCCTTTTCGCGGGTACCACAGCTGTGATGCACAACACGCTTTCAAGCTGTTCTCTTCTCCTTTTTTTCACCTGTCTTTTCTGTTCCTTTACAACATTTTTTCAGGGTTGTTTATCTTAGAATTCACTCTTTTGTGTGACGAACTGAAAAGTGGTTTCTTTGCCACTGTTAGCCCACCAACATGGTCTGTTTTCCTTTCAGCTCCTCCCTCACCTTTTTCCTTCCATTTCCCAACCTTCTATCATCCATCCATTTTGCCTTTTTTCCTTTGCCTTAATGTTCCTCTTTTCCTTCTAACTCTGGATGTCTTGATTCCTGTTGGCATCTAGCAGCGGTGGGGATTCTTACTTTCCCTTTAGCTCCACTCTGCTGGAAGACTGGAGCCCTTGTTGAGGTGTTGTTGTGGTTTTTGGCCCAGGCTGTTTCTCAAGGGGCTCCTTCAGCTTGTCTCTCCTCCCCTGAGTGTCCCTGGCCCCTGGCCCTCAACACCCACCCCTCTTGCCTCTGCCACAAAGCTGCTGTCAGTTCACAGGCCACATGTGTCAGGCCCAAAGCCCTTATTTAAGACCCAGGCCTTGCTTAGGCGTCACTGTTCTAGCAACAGATAGGGCGCCATGAAAGAGAGGGTGTAGGCCGCTATTCAGCAGCCCGGAAAGGCGCAGAGGAAGGCTGGACAGAAGGAGTGATGGAAATAAAGCAAAAACACTCACATTGGAACAATTGCTCTCAACCCAGCTGACACTTTGAACTCTAAAAAAAGTACTTTTTGTGTGAAGAGGTAGAGAGACTATTCACCCACACAGAGTGCCCCGGTTCATAAGGCTGTTTTAAAAGTGTGAATTTGGTAGTTTGGCTGGAGGGGACAGTGGAGCTCAGCCAGACCCACGCACAACAGTCTCTCTGTTAGACTGTCTGTCTCTCTGCAGTGCAGGAGCCCAGACACATTAACAAATACAAGCATCCAATAAAACACCACCGCTGGACAGTGTTGGGCTCGCTCTGCCAGTGGTCTGATAGGCTGTATGTGAGGCACAGAGGAGCCACGCCATTCATTCCTTTATGCCCTATTCTAGGGTGTTTTCTTTATTGAGCTTTTGTGAAGCAGTGATGACTCATTTCATATGTTACGGTGCCAGAGATTTTATTATTTCTTAAACACATGCTGCATTCAGCTTCGTACATAACTTTTGTATAGTTGCCTGCTGACCCTGGCTGAAACCATGGCCATTTGTCTCGGACATGCTGGAGACGCTCAGCAGTTTGTGAATGCTTTGAGGTGACGTAGTCTTTGAATAGTTGGATGACTAACCAGGTAGACTGAGCCTGTCAGCAGCTCCTTAAAATCTCTGTGTTTGGGGTCACAAGAGACCGAGGCCCTAACTGGCAACCAGTGATGAGTGTCTAAACAGACTGTTGTTACAGGACTAGCAGGGCCTTGATCAGTCACTGTGGAGCAACAGGCAAACTGAAGCGGGACAAAGAGGAGAATCGGACGGACAAGACATAAACATAATTGTCCTTTGCTTCTTAATCCTAACTACTGCCGTTTCATATGGCTTGGATCTTAAAAAGACGAATGTCTCACAAATGAGAACCTGGTTTTGTCTTCACCCTCAGAGGAGCACTTGAGCATGGGTGGTGGGCAGGATAATGATGCTTTCCACAACTATGAAGGAAAGGAAAAGGAAAGAACGTCCATTTTAGTTGTGTGAGCAGAACCAGTAGCAGTCTGCGGACAGAAACGAGCTCAGACAGAGTAAAAGGGGGACAGGACAAATTAGCGTTGATGCCAAGACTCAACTCAAGCCGTCGTTAAAGTTTCCCCTCTGCGGTCAGAAGGCAATATTGGACATGAACTGTTTAAATTAAAACGTCCAGCATGAATGCTGGTGGATGTTTGTGCATAATATCTCCAGTGCTAGACATTTGCTCTGGCATATTTGTATTTTTTTTGTGATTTCACATTTCATTACTTCCCAAACCCATAATATTAAATTGTGAGCTTCATGAGGTGGTTTGGTTTTCAATGGTCGCCACTCTTTTTTTTTTATGCAGTATGTGTCGATTTCTTTTTCTCTCATTTTTTTATTGCAACAAGTCCTCACAAAACAAAACAAAAATATTCTAAATGCCTATGGTGGATTTTTTTGTACTGGCAGGTATTTCCACACAAAGCTCCTCATGTTGCCCTCTATTATAATCTTTTAATTAATGAACCTCCCAGAGCAAGGAGTGAGCAGTAATTAAGGAGTAATGGTACCAAAGGTCAATGGATTTATTAATTTATCTGTTCATTTGTTTTGTAAAGGTAATTTTATTTTTTGTTGCTGTCTGACATTTGAATCTTTGGCTGCAGCGCTACTTCTGCAACAGACCGCGAGCACAGCTCTGTATGTTGAGTGGAGGCGATGATGGTCGCAGTGAGGCAGCCATTGACACATAAAGGCATTGCTAATAGTTGTGAAGACCTGAGGGATCTTGCAATCCTCATGTGCATATGTAAAGTGGCAAGCTGCTTCAGAACATGCAGTCTAGCAGTGGTTTCCGGGGTGTGGATATAAACAGTGGCGTGCCCCTAGCGCTGGCTTGGGTCAGCTCCTAAATGAGCTGCTAACACATTCATGCTTTGATTGCTTTTCTCTCCTCACATTAATTTGTCCATGTGAACATATTTATTTTGCTTCTTGGCTTTATTTGAACATGGCCGTTCTCTACATCAAGTGCTTGATTGTATCTTACTTCACTCAGGTCTTTTTAGTTCTTTAATGGTGCTTTAAAACATATTTACATGCACAGATGCACACTTACACCAGGTCAACACACCCACGCTGCCCCATCCATAGAGGAATGGAAAACAGAAAAACCCACATGCCCTTGTACATCAGTAGTCAGTGGGGATTCTGCTCAGCATGTGCGCAGTAGCCCACCTTGCCTCTGTCATGTTTTCCATATAAAAGCGCCAGTGTGGTGGGCTCCTGCTGATGGCAGGGTAGGTGCCTTGTCCCACAGCCATGGATGTGGGCCTAATCCTCTCATTAACTCAGCCAGTTCTGGGTGCAGATGGCAGTTTGGCACTGAAACAGGACGCACACCCCCTGTCTTTCTACCACAGTCACACCCTGAGAATCCTCTGACTAGTATGTGCTCATTACCGTTAATGGATTGCTGCTGGTCCTTCTTGAGGTATCTGTGTGTGTTTCAAGTGCACATAAGGTTTTCCCTGTGTTTCATAAAGGGCATTGACTCCATCCACATCAGTTGTCCGTTTAATGAAGACAGATGATAGATGTGATGGGTGCAGGGCAGTCACTTCAGCTGTCTCCTAGAGAAGACTTTTTGTGAATCCCATCTGTAGATTTAAAAAACAGACGATAATTATCAGGATTAAAATGTAAAAATCATGGTGGCATAATGCTGATACAGAGCATTCACAAACATAGTCATAAACACATTCTCACACACCATTTAGATTGTTAGATTGTTGGAAACTGCTACTTCCATGTGCCCTACTCTCTGAAGTGCCTGTGCTGTGATTATCAGAGGTCCCAACAGACATTTACAAGGCTGTCAGCAAAGCTGACTCTGCCAGCCCATGAAATAACAAACTTTTAAAAACATTCTTGTAAATTTTCCAAGAAGCTTGGAGAAAATGTGGGCAAACTGAACAGTGCTTGAAGTATAGGAACTTTTGCACTGATAAAAACCAGAAACCCTTCCTTCCTTTAAGAGCATGCTTTTGTCGGCGCTCTGTTCCACAGACCCTGGGCTGGAGCTGCAGTCAAATGTGGCATGTGTTAAAGAAGGATCTAATAGGGCCTTTTCATTTTCTTATTTTGATTTATGCATTGACAGAGTTTGAATCATTAATGTGTTTCCTTTTAATAGGAATGAAGAGTGAATGTTAAGTTTTCCTTAAAGAGAGTGGAACAGATAGACACTGCTGGCCTTGAGCCAGTCATTGACAGATGAAAGACTGGTGAGTGTGTGTAATTCTGAGTGTGTGTTTGACTCTTTGAGCATGTGTGTATGTCTGTGGAGGTCATTCTGGGCTTCCTGTTGACAGCTGCAGGCTGTGGGCAGATTTACTCCGTGGCAGATGCTGCTATGGGACACAACTCAGTTTTAAGTTTATGTTATACCATTTGGCTGTATCTATTTATGGATCAGCAGCGCTATATAGTGTGAATAGGTAGACTAAGCAAAGCTGCTTTCAATGTCTTGACAATATTTGACACATTTTTTCATCCCTGGGTGTGAGTGTTGATGGTAGTCGTTGGTTACCCTCATTATCAGACATGCACAGGAAGGCACGGCTGATTTCCCTCTTAGTATTGAACAATTCTCAATAGAATCAGTGTGGCATTCTGGTGACTCCTTTTATCATATCCTTCCTTCTGGCCATGCCTCCTTTCATGTTACAGTTCTGCTCAGTGTCTTTACAACGAGATGTCATTTACAATTTGTATCCCAGTGTGAGATTTTGTAAAGGGGGTTAAATCTGGATATCCTCAATAGGTGAGTGAACACAGCCACAGGTCTGAGGATGCGGATTTGTGTGTTAAAAACCGGTACCAGATCATAGACCCTTGAGATTGAAGGAATGGCCTGACTTTCTTCATGTGGATATCAAAGTCCATTTTTGTTTAAGAGTGCAAATCCACATCCTGGGGTTCTTTATATAGATTCAGCAACCAAATAAAGCAGGCATTGTCTGACCTGTTTAAAAGCACCATCATCTCAACTTTTTCTTCATTTGGACTAAAGAAAAGCAGAATCCTACTGAGTGACATCTGAAATTGTGCTGTTATGTTTTGGCAGCCTCAGATAAGGAGCCAAAATCTAAATGAGAAGACCTTGACCGAGAAGTCAAACATAGGTTGTTCACCAGAACAACAAATGAGAAAGCCCTTTATGTCCATCTGGTCAGGAATTGGAAAAATAATCAACAAGTAAAGCCTAAAACTAAATGAGAACCGAGTAGCTGTTTAAATAGCTATTTTGTAAAACACTGCAAATGCTTTTCAGACCATCCACTGCTTTCTTTCACTTCTGTCCCCAGACACATGCAGAGCCTGCCAAACATCGGAGCAGGTTAGGCCATGCTTTGAGCGGCGAGCATGGATTCAGTTTCATTGCTCAAACATTTACCGTTTTGTTTGCTATGTATCAGCCTGCAGTTTGACAAAGGCTACCATTGTTCCAGCGGGACACTTTTTGGCTTTTCTCCTCCTCCTAAAACCTTCACTGCTGCATATTTGAAGGGGGCTACATGACATAAAAGTTTAGCTTTATGCCCACAACAATCACAGCTCTATTGTTCAAGCTCGGCAGTTCTGTTTGCAAGCTTTTGTGCGGAAGAACAGATGAAAGGAAGAAAACAGAATGATTGCAAGTTACTCAAAACCAGCATGACACATGCCACTGTTTTCTTCTGCTACTGTCTAGGTTTAATTTTAATGTCTTGGCTTGTTCCACGTTTCCTTTATTTATACTGTAGTCTTTGGATAATGATGGCCAACTCACACATTGGTGGCTTCAAATAGCAGTGAGCGAAAATTTGAAAGCTGAAATTTATATTCCCAGAAATAATGCCAGGAAAATGTCAGTGAAATGTTGACTGCATGCAGTATGCTGAACAGGCTCCACCACTCCGGTGCAGCTCTCTTTGAATGGCGAACCATAGCTTCTATTTAAATATATATATATATATATATATATAAAAAAAACTCATTTTAGCAGATATTTCAAACAATTAATTTTTTCTTGATAATAGACGGGACTTACACTAATAGCTTAAAATGAGAAGAAATACCTGATTACAGGAATGTTTAATGCAGATACTTGGTACAAAGCAGATTTCACCGTTGAACCATTTTGTGCTCGGATATCAGAGTTATGTAATTTCTTCAATCTGTGGATTCTGAACTTTAAGATTTCCGCTCAGTCTGTTTGAGTTTAATTTCATCATGCATGTGTAAATGTTGCCCTGCTTGAGTAATCCAGCCTTAATCAACATGCTTTAGCCCGAATGACCATAAGCATATAGAACATAGTGAAAGAGAAACGTGCAGCAGATCAATGAATCTCTATTTTGAATACAAATTTTTAAGTGCTGGTATGTTTGTTGTACTGTGGTTCCACTGAGAGACACAGGCAGAGGCTAAATGAAAGCCAGACTGTTTTTTGTGAGCCCTGTGGGGTTAGCAGTGTTGACGAACAATATCCTGGCTCCCCTGGTCCATGACTCCAAAGTGCCTCTCAGCTACATGACTCCCTTTTCTCTCAGCATCACTCTGTCATCATAGTACTTATGCAGGTCCCCTGCTATGACAGCTGTCCTTTCATCAAACATGGCCCTTTCAGATAGATGAGGTCTGAATAACAGTGACATAGCTTTGCTGGCAATATTCAGGGTGAACAATTGTAGGTGCCACATTGGAACGTTGGGTCAAATAAAGCAGCGTCAGAAGCTTCAGGCTCCTTTTTGATCATAGTTATTTTAGTCAAATACAAGCAAAAACTTTTTTTTTTTTTTTTTTTTAATTCCAAGTTGTCCTCTTCGGAAGAGTATTAGGGCCACTGAAGAAAAAAGAATTCTGAGAATTAATCTTACAATTCTTACTTTAATCTCAGAATTCTGACTTTTTTCAGAAACCTAAAACAAACAAAAATGTTTTAGGGTGGATTTTTTTTAAAAAAAAATCAGAATTCTGAGATTAAAGTTAGAATTCTGACTTTTTTCTGAGAATTCTAATTTTTTTTTTTTCTTTAGTGGTCCTAATCCTCTTCAGTCGTCCTCTAACTACCAGGATTCAGGATTTTGAACCTGGCAGGTTGAACACAAACAATATGACGTCTTGTTTTTGAACATTGACTGGAAAGTACCTTACTTTCAACATTTCACAGCCTCTGCCCTTTTTTTTTATCACCCATTAGTCTCTTATCAGTGCAGAGTGGCTCTTATATTGACCTTGCGGGAGAGGCTTCGGTCTTCCCCTGAGCACTGAGCTCACAGTGCTTGTTGTCCATTGTTTGTCAATCTGAGGAAATCGATCAGGCCATGCTGACTCAGTGTGCAGAGGTTAAATGTCCAAATGTCTGTTTGACTAATGTATTCTCTCTAAATGACCGTAGTAACACAGAGCCCCCTTTGAATGCACGATTAACAAGTTGGATTGCAGTCTAGCATTGCTCAAACATGGCAGTATTCATGTGATTTAGCTTCAAATAAAGACTTAAAGGTATGGCGGAGGATCTTTTTCTTCCGGGTGGATCATCTAAACTATTGATCCTCCTAATTGTCAATCATTCTGGTGATAGTTTTACGTTGTACGTGCGCTTTCTGCGCATGCGAACTTTCAGGTGTTTGTGTCCTGTGCTACGCTACGCCTTCATCCATTCATTCCCAAGGTTCTCACCGTGCTTTGAAAATGACTGAAAGTTAGAAGAGAAAAAGTGTCTCGAAGTGTCTGAGAAGAAGAGAAAGGTCTCAGAAGAGAAAAACAAGACCAGAGTGTTTTTTAGGAGATTCTTTCCCACATGTCATGCGCTGAAGGCACAGGTCGGGCTCTCCATTGATGCCTCAGTCGCTACGTTTCTACTCGTCAGGTAGGCTAAAGTTCGGCATGCTATGAAAGATGCACTTGGTCAGGTTATTGATTTATGCATTTCAGCGTCAGATTACTGCTAGAAGAAGTTATCTACGGTAATATTGTAACTTTCTAGGGAAGATTTATAATTTTTTTTTTTGTAATTTTGCATCTGAGCGACCGTCTTATCGCCATGTACCAGACTCTCCTCCCCTGTTGCCAATAGCAACGTGTAAATAGAGAGTGCATGAGGATAACTGAGGCGTTCTCTCCAAGGCAGGTAGTGTTGCGCATGCGCATTCTTTTTCAAAAAGTGGAGAGGGCGGTTCTGTTGGGAAAATCCTCCGCCATGCCCATTAACTTCTGAAGCTGGAGAGAAAACCTTTCTTTCCTGTGTCTGTTGTTTTTAAAGAAGTGTAAAGGCACATGCCGGGGGATGACGTGTTTTTACCTTCATCTCCACAGGAGTCCGTTTTCTTTATGTTACATCATAATCTTCATATTTTGCACATACTGACAACTTGGGGAATGCACTGTTAGATATGAAGAAAGAAAAGTCTTTGTTTGAATAAAATATAATAGCCAAAAGAAAACCCTTTGGAAAATCCTATATGAATATGTTGGATGAAACACTCCTTGGCTCTTTCAGCAATATTGGTTTCAGTCTATCATTGTGCCTGTAGATATATCTAGCTCTATAACCTTCTCACAATAATAAGTTTGGGGCAGTTGTTTGCACCAAAACTAAGAGAAGTTGCAGTGGGTGTATGATTGGATGATTGGATTTTCTACCCTCCCTGGATTGTCTGTAATATCTGTCTTTATATATATTTTTTCCAAGCGGTTCTCTGATTGGAGTGCTGTGGACCATCGCTTTGTGTGAAAGGGAGCAAAAGGAAATTTGGCCGAGCTCATAGTAGAGAAAAAGATGCACTTGGTCAGGTTATTGATTTCCCCTCTTCCCTACTTCTCTCACCCCGTCTCTCTATCCATCCATCCATCCATCCCTCTTTCTCTCCACAACAAATTGCGGATGAGCCTGCTCCCCACAGACCCGCCGCCAGCCGCAGTCAGTCAGGATTCTCTCCGTCCGTCTCTAGCCCTGCTAGGCAGAAGATTTCTCTTGAGGCCAAGGGGGAACAAGGCATATTCTGTTACAGGCAGTGCGGGAGAAAGAAAAACGTTCTGTTACTAGATATGAGTGAAATCAAATCTGTTTGACTTGCCTGGCAGCTATGACCATTTTTCATGCAGACAGAGAATACCAGGATTGAGTGAATGGAATGCAGTGACTCATGGTGCACTTGACAGATTTACAAGACTATCGTTACTCTATGTAGATCTGATTACAAATCATTTTATTTCCATAGAGATCAGGTTAAGAATTGAGTAAGATTAGCACATAAATC
>JAPMNP010727033.1:0-11563 GCA_029874935.1 Atherina boyeri
GATTGTAAATACTGCTGCTGCAGTGCCTGCAGCTTTTGCATGTGTGGACAGTAAGACAAAACCTGTGATAAACACTATGGGGGAGGTGTTCCCATATGGTGTTGGTTTAATGGAGTCTGGACAGAATGTGTGAGCACACTGGAGATAGGAAACATGTTGCTGTTACCAATGAGATAATGTTTTTTTTTCTTTTCTTTATACGACCCAAGCACAATGCATCAGTGTTTGGCAGAATGATTATTTCACTAGTTCATTAAATGGTTCATGGAAATGGATGAAGTGCTGATGTAATGGAGTGAGTTGTGCCATGGAGTTAATGTAACAAAGCCTTACTGATGAACTATATGGAAAATCAAAACTTGTGTCCTCATTTGACTCTCTTTTTCAATTACTATTTTGTATAAGAATGTTTACCAAGAAGCCTATAAAGTGATACTGTCTGTTTTTGACCAGTTGTTACTAATAAACCACTGTTGGTTGTGAAGTTTGTCTCTTTTCCCAGTTTGCCATCTGCCTTATAGTTTACTCGAACAGAATTAAGATTATTCAAGGCTGTAGCTGAACATTATTAGCTGTAATTGAAGTGATGATTATGCCTCAAATAATCATTTGCACTTTAATGATATTGGAAAATGCACATAAGACATTTCCAGGCCACAAAACGGATTTCTCTTTCAGTGATCCAAATTTGACAGCTGGGGTGCCATATGCAATATATTTTCTAAATAGAAAATATGCATTAAATGTAAGCCATGCTATTGAATGTGTTTCACCCCAGCTGCTGCTGCTGCTGCTTTGAATGCCTCATAGATCACACAGCAACTATTGATGCTTAACAGAAACCTCTATAGCTCACTTGGTGAAATGCAAGCACTGTATACAAGTGTTAGCGAGTGAAAGCCTGGGTTTACTGTACATGGATTTCTACATTTTCCGTTTTTTACTCTGCCTCCTCTTCATTTCCCTTTTTATTTCTTTAATAAAATCAACAGGCCAAGAAAAAGTCAGTGTGCAAAAGGACGATATTCAATAGACAAAAGCATGATCTGAATAACCAAACATCTAACTTCTCATAGAACTTCTGTATTAATGATACTAATAATATTATTGAAGTACTTCTGGGGGGGATTTTATTTTGCTTATCAAAAGAAGGAAACCTTTGGAATCATGAATTCCCCCAAAATGAATCGCTGTTTGTACTTTGCTGGAGTTTCTCTGGCATTTTAGACGGTTTTAATTCATTGTTGCAAAGACTTCCCTGAAGAGTGTCATTGTCTTTATCAGTCAGGTTCAAACTTTCTACATATTTCTATAGCAGTTAACAGATGAGCTTTTGTAGGTTGAAGACTTGTAATGGACCCTTTTTTTTCTCTGCAGCTATAATCGCTTTTCTTCTGTTTCTTTTTATGATCTTATTTAGCAGCAGTATTTCATTATATTTCAATAACTGATATATATAGTCTCTGCTTGACAACATAAGAGTGCATTAGAGGAAGAAAATCATGTTTTTCGTGTTAACATGCTCTTGTGTCATTTTTTCTAAAGCTAGAGGACATATCTTTAGAAAATTAAACTAAAAATTGCCTTTTTGAGTATTTCTGCATTCAAATCGCTGTGAACCAATGGCAGTCACTAGAAGGCAGCCTAAAACAGACTGGATGTGTGATGTAACAACTCTACTGGGGGGGGGGCACAAGCTCCTGCCCCACTCCGCTCAGGTTCTGAGGAGTAGAGAAGAAGATGGCGGATCAACACCTATGTGCTGTAGTGGGTTGCAGTGCTAAGAAGAGAGATATTGGTATTGGCTTTCATAATTTACCGCAGCGCTGGCTCCGCCCGCAGCGCAGAGGCGAATTGCTAATAAGCTACTTCCGCTCTGTATAAAGCAAAGTCCTAGAAAATAGCACACGTTTTGTGATTTGGGCTAAAAGCTGCATAATCATAATTTAAAGACCACTGAGAACGCTTTAAAATAGCTCAAAAAATTATCAGAGGGGGTCTTTAAAGCACTTTTTGTAGAATATTCATCATTCATCGAACACACATAGAGACTCACATCTCCGTTCAGTGTATGTGTGGTCAGATTCTCATTACAAAATGATCTTCTGTTCCTGAGTTTTTCTTTTCTTCTGTTTGTTTTTCTTTTGTTTTTCTCTTTCTTTGTTTTGTTCGTTTCTTATTTTCATGCACAATGCTTTCAGTTTTTTGTCATGACACTAAATTATCTTAATTGCTTTATTTGTATGTCTCCCTTTTTAAAACCTTCCCATTTTGTTTGTAGTTGTGCCATGTTTCTTGTCAATCAGTCAAGTGCAACAGCTCTTTAAGCTTTGTGAGCACTGCCTTTTAACTGCAGACTCTAATGCAATTTTAGACGAGTAAAGGTATGTCTTCTGGACACGCAAATTGGAATGTTTTTTGAAAACTGACTGAAAAAAAAGGCTAAAAACCATAGGAATGTCATTTAGTTTTTCAAGGCACATTACACAAAGCCACTTGATAAGTAAATTACTTTTGTGTCATGTTTGTGATTTGTCTCATCTTAGATAAATCTAAAGAAAATAAAAGAACATGATCCAAGAGTGATGATTCTAAATTTACGGTTATACTACCAGGATAAATAAATGTAAAAAGGATGGAGGGGTGCAACCAGCTCAGTCGGATTAGTTTGTTCCAGAAAAAACGAATAAATATTTGTCTCAAGGATGCATCCTGAGCAACCAATGTTGCTAAAAACATAAATCAAGAGCTATCATATATATGTGGCTGTTTATTGTATGTATGCAAAGAGCTATGGATCACACATGCCAATGTATAATTAATCCCACCTTTTTGATGTATCCTATAATGAGCTTTTTCATTCTCCCACTCTCCCTGGGGAAGACACACTTGCAACAGCTAATTAATGAGCAGACGAGGGGGATTTAGGTCACAAGAGAGGCTTAAAGAAGAGGATGAAATGGGAGTGGCACTCGTCTCAATCGATACATCATGGGAAGGAAAGTGGAGGCTGGAAAAATTGGGTGATGCAGTACAGGCTTTTTGGAAATTAGAGTTTTAATGCAAAAGTCAAGGTTGACAGTGAACAAGAGAAACTACAGAGCTGGTGTGCTGGCAGACAATGACCCCATCTGGACTAAATTACTGTGATAGGCAGCAAGACATTTGAAGAAGCATTTATGGAAAAACAAAAGGGAAGACAAGGGGAAGTTTCTGACCTTCAGCAGACAGAAACTTTGATTTATAGAAGGTCAAACGTCCTCATACGGTACAGTACACCTCTTCTTCCTCCTCCCCATCCATACAGCGCTGCTCTTTCCCCTCCTTCCTCGTCTTTTATTGCCTCTCGTTTCTCTTCCCTTGCCGGCAGGGTTTTTGGAAAATGGGGACAAAAAGGACTTAAACAGGTAAGTGGGTCACACTTTTGTTGCTCTAGTGAAAGTACCACTGTGACGGGTGAGTACAAAAATAGTGGCAACACAGAGAAAGATCTACTACGTTTAAAAGTTGTATCAGCAATCCCACCTGAGCATACATTAATTTAGAACAACTGCCCCAAATACTATATATCATAGAACCAATACATTTGAGTTGACATTAGAAAACATGGGCAAGATTGGGATAAAATTGTACAATTTGAATAACATGTTTGTTTTTTTGTGAAATGTTATTTTGGACCAATTTTTAATTTTCAATTTTTGGGCATACAGTATTGTACTGCTTTTAAATAGGATACCTGCATAAGTCTCATCAGCTCAACATGTTCTTTGTGTTAATAACCAACAGGTGAACATTAATATACTATTAATAAAGCCAGTTTAGGAACATTGATCTTGGTCCAAGCATTATGTAAACATGAAGTGCTTCATGTTATGACAGGATTTTCTCAGTTAGAAATGAAATTTGGTTTCTGAGTGCTACATTAGGGAGAAATGGTTTTCCAAACACCTTTTCAAAAAGTTAGGTGATGTTACGAAATGTAACATTACAAAATGTTTGGTAAAACTAAAAGGATTAAAACAGCAGAACGTCCATTCATCTATTTATTTTATTTATTTGCTTATCCGGTGCACTGGAGCCAGACAGCTATACAGATCCCCAGTCCATCGCAGGGCCAACACAGCAGGACAAACAACCAATCAAGTTATATGTATAAGTTATTTAGCTCTAATAGTGAACATGCATATTTCCTCATTTAGCTGTATTTTAGGCAAAAAAATGTATTGCGCAGAGAAAAACCAAAATGTTCTTGGACTTAACCAAGAGGCTCTGAGGATAGTATTGTTTTTAAGATAAATAGATTCTAAAATCCACAAATGAGTCGAATGATCGAGATAAGAAGCCAGGTAGGGTATCTTATCAGAGAACAATTCATATACTGATCATTCACTAGCAAAGCAGTTTAGTCCGAAATAAACGAGACATCTACGTTGAACATCAGAGCCAGGCTCAGTCAAGATGTTTTCAACCTTAATATCCCGATTAAAGATGCTGTTCTCTTAGATTTTCCTTCGAGGGATCAACCAGCTGTTTCAGCAGGACCGGGGAGAGACAGCCCCAAGGTTTTTAATTTGAATCACAGCACATGTTTCAAATAAATAAAACAAAACAAAGCTGAGTACAACTGACAATCAAACACAGTCACCCTTGACACCAACTTGTTGATTCCCCTAAATGCCCTGCTTCATCCTGGCTCCAGTAGACTTGTTTTTAGAGACAGAAATTTACATAGTGACCAGACAACCAAACATTTGATTTTGACTCACTGGGGATGAAATGAAACTTTGTGTAAAGGATTCGCTGATATACAAGCAGAAGATTGTTGTCATCATTGCATCTTCAAAGCAGCCTTCCTTGCCATCCCTCTCTAGTAACAAGCCTTCTTAGGGGATATGTCTCTCAAACACAATAATCCTTACTCAGATCGCACCGGTCTAGAAGAGTTATTGCCACTGCCATTTACTGATCCAGACATTTATGTTGCTAGTTTCAACATAATGGCCTTCTCTGTGGGGAGCCGCTTCCCATCCTCATCCTGCAGTATCTAAACAAAGTGGGGGCTGCAGACATAAGCTTCTCTGGAAAATGGGAAACACTCAGAGCAGTGATGTGCAGCAGAGCTGGTGTTACACATGTACCACTTCTCTGCAGAACACATTATCTGCTGCGATGTGCTTGACCGGTAGCTATGGAGCACAAAAAGTGTCTGAGTCAACCATTTCTGACCATGAAATGACACAAAAAAGAATTGCACACAGTCGTTTCAGCTGATGCCTTCACCAGTGCTCAAATAATATTTTTAAAAGCTATATTACCTAAATCACTTTATATGTAACCCTTACAGGCAAATGTGTTTTTCAATAGCAAGCAAAAAGACAGAAGCACACCTTAACTGAATCACCTGAATTGGGCTTCAAATTCAACAAAAAGAAAAAAAAAGGTTTTATTACAAGTATGACTAAAATAAATGACCTGTGATTTTTTATTTTATTTTATCAATCGGGAATTTTTTATTAATCGTCATCTAACACATTGCTTTAATAAAGAAAAGATGATACTGTACATGTAACTCTGAAATTGCTCCTGTTATAGACAGTTCATACACAACTTGTTTCTACTGAGACTTGTAAGAAAATGGAGAAAAAGTTAAAATATTTATCAAAAGAGAGCAGGTGAACAACCACACAAAAGATCTTTAACAAAATAACCAAAAACTTACTTATTCTAATCTTTTATTTAACACGGTATATTCATGATAATGAGTTTGGCTGACAACAGAAGACCACAGGACTGTGACCACTTCTGACTGAAAACTATGTATTTCCTTGACAAATTAAATAAGAATAGAAAACTCTCTAGAGATACCATATTTATCTTTTTATCTGAGATTCAGTCCTTGTAGAAAGGTAGGAAACTGAATCACAAATGTAGCTGAAGATTAAAATATATGTTGGAACATTCAGAAGCCAAGGGACCATCTCTTAAAACCTGTCTACAATTTGAGACTTTCTCAGGCAGAGATAGTCAGGAAATAAACCGAATAAATGAAAAAATGAAATGAGGAATGAAAGGAGTAGACATCAAGCAAAGGTCTGGGGTCAAAACCAAAGCCGGGTCATTTTTCTAAGGACTCAGCATTTGGTATATGGAGCCCATATGTAACCCAGTCAGCTATTATTGTCTGATGTTGCAGGCCTTGATGGATCTTGACAAGCCTTGCAGGTGGAATCATTACCTGCAGTCACCTCCCTTCACCACCTCCAGTCCACAGCTCTATCAGCCTGCAGCTGTGTGAACTGTTCTCTCTCAATATGTCTCTGCCATCCAAAGCTATGTTTTGATCCAAGAGCAAAGCAGCGTGCAGCTGCTGCATGCATCCTTTTTTTTTTTTTTTTTTACTGAAAAGCTCTTTACTGAAGCTCCAAATGCAGAGCTACTTCCTGAGCTGTCTCAGTGGATGATCATATTTTTTATGTTTGTGTAAATGCAAACTAGTTTCAAGAATATCAAAGCAAAACCAGGGAAATTCCTTTTTGTTTTCTATGCATATTGGGGTAGATAAAATACAGCAGTGTGCTAAATGTATTGGAGGTCAAGATGTCACGATTCCCTTATATCATGCCTTGCTTTGCCCTGCCTTGTCTTAATAAGTCCCATATTCATCTTGCAACATATCAGTGTCCATAAATAAATACAATTATCATCTACAAGAAAAACAAGGATCTTTTTCTGATCTGATCATCATAGAGTCAGCCTGGGATTACATAAAGAGACAGAAGGAAAAGAGAGAAAACCAAAACAAACTGAGGCAATCCCCCAAAGAGGCACGGAAAGAGCCCAGAGAGTGAATCGTTCTAAAACTAGCTCTTTTCAAAATATCAAATACAATTTCAGAAAGAGTGTCATATATTCCCTTTAAATATGAGAACGGGCCAAAGGTCCAAATCTATCAAATTTATCAAAACAAAAACAAAACAACAGGAATAAATACTGTATGTAAACAAAACAGATCTCACAAATTGGAAATTATTTTAGCAAAAGCATGATTTAAATCATGTCTCATAGCGTTAACACAATTGTTCAAATTAGATCTAAAAATACTAATTAATCCACAGTGAATTAATAAGTAATGATCATCGTTCTTTTGGTGTTTTCGCACTCACCAGCACCCTGAAAATTCTTATCTGCATGTGTTGGACAAGAGACAAAATAATGTAATATCACAGGACTCACAGAATTGGTAAAAGGCCTTTTTCACGGTGACCATCATTTAAACTGTATCAGATTCTTCTGGTTTTATATTCATTTGTCAGGCAAAGGAATGTGCTCATCATCAAATCAGAGGCTTTCACATTTTTCATCCAAAAGACCCAGAGAAAAAGAAAATAATCCCATTTATCACCCTGCAAAGTCTGGAACCTTTCATTATGCCTTTAGTTGATCTAAAACAGCTTTTTCATCTTTAAGTAGAATTTGCATTTCAACTGAGTTATCCTTAAATAAATTGATACAGAGCTGAATTCTTTAAGTAAAACATCTAATTAAATTAGGAACTTGTGAAACCATCTTAAAATGATCATAAATAATTAAATAGTTAAATAGCCAAACAGATTTATGTTGTACAAGAGGTGGGAAATCCAGCAAAGCATGATATAATTATAGAAACTAGCTTTATTGGTTTGAATTGACTGATCAATTGTACAAACTGCAATAATAAGATGAAAAGAAAATGCCTGTCTATTGTGCCAGTAAAGAGTACATGCTCTTTTTACTTGTAGAGGGGTGGTGGAGGCCTATTTTTCTGAGGGGCGCAACAGAAGTGATGATTCATATTTTATATAACAAAACACCATCTTTCACCTTATAGCCTTAAATAAGTTACTTAAACCCAGAAAATGTGATGGAGCATTTGTCAGCACTCCTCTGCAAACACTACCGAAGCACCTCTGGACATGTAACAGAAGTTAGTGTTCTGACACTGAAAGCTCTCATGCATCACACTGTACAACTTAACAGTTACCCCTCTCAATGCAGAAAAATAACAAATAATGTATGCAGATACACACACACTACTAAAACCCTGATTTCAAATGATAAAATCCAAGAATATGCATGAAATGTGTTGCCCATCCATGAGCTTTTAAAGTCATTGTCATTTCTGAAGCGCTTTTGTCTCAGAAGAAATCGGTTCGCTCACAACCAGGGAAACAGGATGCACAATCGCAAGTAAACAAGCAAACATCTGTGTGCCTTCCAGGTTTCAGATTGCTTTAGTGACTGTGTTCATAGGCAAAGCAACAAACAACTTAAATGATAATTAAAATAATAATGATAAAACAAAAATAACAATCAACAATAATCATTTTACACAAGGCATGAAAGCACAGTAAAATGTTGGGGGTCATTATCTCTACAGAATTGGATTATCCATAATTAAACTGTTAACTACATTTGTGCCAGTCATACTAAACAGTTCACTCTCCAACCTCATGCAGAAAAGATGCTGAAACCTAATTTGTTTCCATCACTAAAGCTATTTATGTGTAATATCTGTTAGCAACAGCTAGTGCCATGATTTACCAAGAATAATCATCACATAGTATCCAATAGATTAATTTGTTTGTTAATTTGTATGACAAGAGTGGAAATCTGGAACCACCACACATAATTGAATTGAAGTGAGCTGAATGATATTTATTATTACTTATTATTCCCAAAAAGAGAAACTGATTTAATAATTCAACATTAGTTTACTAACTAAATCAAGTAAAACAAAGCACTACAATAAACAATTTTAAAAAGGATTGTTGTAAGCTAATAAAAGCATTTTTAATCACTGTTTTCCTACATTTTTCACCAGTCAGTCCACAAAATTGATTAAATACTGTTTGATTCCACATTCAATCTGCTCGCTCAAGTTTCATACATATTAATACTGCAAACTGAAAATAAAATCATGTCCTCTGCTGGCTATAATTACGTGGGCAGGAGCCTTACTGAGTTTGCATAAACTCAGTAAGGCAAAGCATATGTCTACAGATTTATGCGTGGGAGGCCCTGTGTGTCCTGTTATGGTCTGTGTAATGCTTTAACAGACACTCACAATTCGAGGTCAGGACTAAAACAAAGATGGAGCCACCACTACTGGCTAATCTGGCATAAGGTCTGAGCAGAGCTGATGGTTCTCTCAGCTCTCTGCCAGGCTAATAATATCCTGCTAAAGCTGCTGATTGGGAACACGAGGTGAGAGCACCTCACTGTCCAAGCACGTCACAGAGGTTCACAGCTTCTAAAAGGAGAACAACTTTTCCCCAGATGGAAACGCATCCGTAGGATTTGAATATTCTCAGCACAATAGAAATACTCCCACCTGCTTGTTGGAGACAAAAATGAGAAAATACAAAATGCAATGACGTGAATGATGTATTTTTACACCAGGCTTCTTTGGGTTGTTTTTGATGAAGCATCAATTTAACACAAACAAGATAACTTTAGTTGCTCACCGCCAAGGTGGACATGCAGAGATTTTGTATTTAGATTGGTGTCTACAAGCTTTAAAGTGATAAAACTTTGCATTTCTTTTCTCTACAAAATTATCCTTTAAGGTAAAGAGGTATATCCATCAGTATATAATTTGAAAAACATGTATTCAGAGTCTTCAAATGACATATTTCAAAGATCAAATACATCTAATGTACAATCAATGTTGAGCTTATAGGATTTGTTCTGATTACCACTTACACTAATCAGCACTTCTTTGATTTCTGGAGTGTTGCTCAGAGTAGTCACTTTGCTGAGGCCATCAGGTGGTCACACTCCTTCACTGGTCTTTCATCTATAAGCCAACATCTCCAGAGGGATTAACCCCGTCACCTTGTATCTTCACTGTTATACCCTCCTTTAAGGCCAAATCAGATCATCTCTCTTCAACCAAAGATGGTAACTGCTGCACTTAATGGCTTCCAACTATGATTTGACATTTTGCTGTAAGGCTCACCCCTCTGCGTCTGTCTCTATGAGGAGAAAAATGGTTGATCTGCACACAGCCATTTGAAAACCACCTCTGTTTTGGCCATGATAGGACTCACTACCCTTGCTTCATATTGTCTCTTTTAGAGGACAAACCTATGAAACTACCAACTGTCACAGCTATAAAAGGTACTCCCAATTTGCACCTGCCTGACGATATCCCCATGCCCTACAACCGATTTAGCATGTTGTACATTCTCAAATAAGGTCCACCTTCAGCAGTGTCAGCAGTGTTTTGTATGACACCCTTTCATCTGTCCTTTTTTTTCGACTGCACTCTCACCACCAAATTAAGAGGACATGGTTTGAGTTAGAATTAGTGTTCCTGGTTAATTACGTAAATCTACAAAGTTTGAGGCTGCAATTCGTGCCTGGTAAGAAGCAACAGTCTATAGATGTAATCATTTTGCAGAGTTTACAACCATAGATTGTGAAATTAGCACATTTAGTTGGAAATGGTTTGTAGCCATGGGAGGGCTAAAATACATTCTTTGTACAGTGCAACTGTCACTTTCACTGTTGCTATTTTTACCCATCACATGCTCTAATGACCATTAGAGGCTGCATGTTCCTGAATGCATGTAAACCACAGTGGCACAATTATCTTAGTATGCTGGTATTAGAGAAGATAGTAGAGGAGGAGATTATTGGAAGATAAGAAAATCTTTGGATATAAAATGATCAGGACCAGGGGTCTCATTTATAAAACATTGCGTGGGATCCCTACTAAAAGTGCACGTACGACCGAAACCCAAAGTTTGCGTGCGTAAAAAAAATTCTGATTTATAAAACACTCTTCCTGGAAGTTTGCGCACGTGAATTTGGCTCATATCCCACCCTGAACATGCCCACATCCAGCTAAGAATGGTCTATGCAAAGCAGAACAAGAATATTATTGCACATGAAGAAGCTGCTGCTCACTTTGAATCATAGCAACAAATGGAAAAAAAACAAAGAAAATAAACATTTCCAACACAGAAATTGAATACTAGTGGTTGAGGTGGAGAGAAATTGTGTTTGGTAGCAGCAGCAGCGGAGTCACAGATAACAGAAAACGCAGTGAGTGGCGACATGCTGTGTGTGCTGTGCAGCAACTGACAGAACGGTAGCAGAAAAAATAAGATAAATGGTCGGACTGCAGGGTGGAGGGGGGGTGGTTCATAGTGTCAGACAGAACAATACACTGACTTGGCAGAGACTACAAACACAAAAGGACACCATCAGCACCATTGATGTCATTGCTGATGAACTTAATAAAATTAGATCTGTGATTAAAAACTAGACTTTTGCATTTGTGGCAGGAAGAAGGAAAATCAGGGGGGATTGAACCTGTCACCTGACGGATTATTGTCATGCCCGTTGATTATTCAACTAGACAGATTAGATTATAGTAGATGTTCACCAGCCGGGGCGCATCAACAATTGGAAGCACAGTGACAGGACCATAAACTGTTACTCATTGTTCTAAACTCAAAACACGCATTACATCCTTTCAGATCCTTGATTCCCGTGAAGTTTTCTGGTTGGGGAGGGG
>JAPMNP010727038.1:0-17420 GCA_029874935.1 Atherina boyeri
AACAGTAACATAATCAACCACGTCACCAAAGAGCGCTTGGGTTGAATTTGCGCCGTTGCTCTGATTGGTTATAGGTGCAGAGGCATTTTTTTTCTCTGGTTTGGCTGAAACACACCCCATAATCAGAGACCAATGGAGCGGTATCAGACTCACATTCTGACTAGAAATGAGTATGGCTACGTGGCTACGTCAGGCTACAGGTGCACACATTATTAGGCCCCTCCCCTTTGACCACCAACCAACGAGCAACAAAACACAGGTGGGGGCGGTGTGTGTGCCCAGTGGGTTGGGTGCCCACCCCATGTACAGTACGGAGGCTGTAGTTCCGGTTCAGGTTTAACTCCCTGCTCTCTGATCCCTTTCCTGTCTAAGCGACTGTTATAAAGGCCACTAGAGCCCAAAAAATCCTTTAAAAAATAAAGCACAGGTTAGCGCACAGATGTAAGTAGGCAAGACCAGGGGTCTCATTTATAAACGTTGCGTACGCATAAAACGGGGACTGAAAGTGGCGCACAGAGGTTGAAAAAGATGACCTACTCATCTGGTGGTTTTATGACTTTTATGACAGAGAAATATCACTCATGTAGGAAGTTGGTGAGATGGTGCTGTATAAATGCTGCATTATGATGAAGAACATGGTATGGTAGCAAAAGAACTAAAGATATATTACATGATGCATTCACTTGCACATGGGCACCTGATGTTACCCAGGTGAAGGTCAGTCACAAAAAATAAGATACTGTATTTATAAAAAAACAAAATGAAGAAGTTTTTCTCATTTTAAGTGTTGTAACAGTGGCTAACAAACAATTTCTTGAGATTTATTGTAAACCTGCAGGGTTTTGCACTTTGGACCTGTATAACAATTTCCCAATTAAAAAGGAAGTTTATATTTTTATAACTTTAAATAACTTTGGTCATATCATAGGCAGCTCACTTACGCAACATAAGACCAACATGAACATGAACATCACGTTAAAGCAACACTACATAAGTTTGTGACCTCTGACCTATTTTGATGGCACTGACATTCATTTTGTGCATTGGAGCTGTTGTTGCCATGCCAAGGGACAATAAACTGCACTTTTTTTCCTGACTCAGCTAATAAACACAAAAGGACAGTTTTGGAGGAAGTGAATAAAAGAAAGACAGAAAATGACACAGCAAGTGATAAGACGAGTCAACATCAGACTGACTTTTACTAGCTGGAAAGAGCTCAGAGAAGAGACAAGATGCAAGATGGATGTTGAATTCGGATGGATGACTGTTAAGGAGAGCCAAAGTGTAAAAGTCTGCCAAAGTTCATTAGTGTGGCTTTATAGATCATAATGGATATCAGTATATTAGCATTTTAACTGTGAGCATTCAAACATATTCCTTAAATATGGTAAATATACTGTAGAGATTTTAAAGGGGTGAAAGAAAGCTGGCAAAGTATTCACGGATCTTTGTGTGCAGTATGGCAAAGCATTGGAAATCAAAGGCGCAGATGCACTGCTGTGCTAGTGCCGCTGTGTACTTGATGACCCATCATACCAGGTAATACCACATGCTGGTATTTGCCAGCCGTGCAACAAACCCTACCAAGCAATTTGAAAGGCTGGGACAGGAATCCTGATAAAGCCAAGCTAGCAACTAAGTATAAATGGAGCATACAGCAAATACAGCAGCCTGCCCCCATTTCCCTAAGGGCTGCCTCCTACTCAATAGCGTCAGACACAGCAGACAAACGATGATAAAGTGATCCTCTCATGACTTTGACAGGCACGACAGACAGCAGCAGGGCTGGCCCACGCAATAAGGCCAGTCAGCGGGGCTCGAAGAGGAGCAATGAGACACACTCTTCGTTTGCAACATTGCAGTGAAGGTAAACACCTACGCAGTCACGTCCCTAATTATTCCCAATGGCTTGTTAATAAAAAAAGCATATTGTTGCCGTCAGATCAGCTGTGTAGGTCAACAATTTTCTAGATAATAAAAATAGCTTTTTACTAGTTTTATCAGGGATGTTAAGGTTATTTTTAATTTCTTTTTTTGGCTGTGTAAAGTCATTGTGGTGTAATGACATTCTTGGCAGAGAATTAAGTCACACTCATGCTGTGTTTTTTTCAGTTTTTTTTTCATCCAAACTACATTGTTCCATGTTTTATTTGGATGTGCAGTTAAGCATACATCCCAGTTCATTTCATCTGCATTTATAAAGCCATATTAGAAAATTAAAATGGGATTACAGACTGCAGTCCATCCTGTGAAACAATAGATATGATTATAATTTTCTCTCCATCGACAATCTACATAGTCCTGGCATTGATCCAGTGTTACATCCCATCATTTTTAAATGCTCAGTTTTTAAATGTGGTTACAACAACGCCCCCTTTTTTAAAAAAGAAATGTAAACATATAACTTTATGATTAAAACCTTTAGATACAGTAGATCAGGGATCACTAACTGTGGACATCTTGGGCCAGTGTCCAGCAGGGTTTAGATGTTTCCTGGCTCCTACACATCTCATTCAAATTAAATGGTTCTCCAATAGCTTGTTGTTCAGGTCTGAACCAGCCTCTCAATGACACATTGATTTAAGTCAGGTTTGTTGCAGCAGGGAAATGTCTAAAACCTGCAGGACACTGGCCCAAGAGTACTGCAGTTGGTGATTCCTGCTATAGCTCAAGCTGATTTTCTGCACACATCTTCCTGATGAAAGTGGCTAATGTGCATGTACTGTATGAGCAATAATATTAATTGTACAATTGTAGGTCTAGTCACTTCCTCCTTTGATCTAACAAGTGTTTTAAAGCACTTGAAATAACCATGTTTGATTTGCAAGCAACTAAATCGCAAGAGGAATCCAAAAGGTTGAGCATAACATATGAAAGGAACATCCCAGTTGTCTCCAGGAGCACAAAGCATCAAGCTATTTCTGGATAAGCAATCCATTTCTTTGTTAATTATAGTCATATTACTGTGTTGAAGTCCAGTGTGCCTTAACATATTCTTTGTTTTGAGTCTTTTTTGTCTCAGGTAATGGAATGTCAGCTCAGTGTGAATCCCGTGTGTTGCAGTGTTGATCAAAGTGACCTCTGCACCCCTCTGCTCTTGCAAATCAATACACACACTCAAGGGGAGCTGACAGAGGCAGGCACAACATATAATAAATGACAAATTCACCATCACAATGGCAAGAGCATATCTGACAACTGCTGCTCATGGCAGTCATTTTCATGTGATGCCAAGTTGTTATGTTCAAAGTGGGATTCATTTGCCAGGACTGTCTCGCACAGATGTTGATATTACAAGGCTGACTTGTAAGCACCTCATCCCCCAGTCATACGTTCCTGCTGAAGCTGTCCCAGACAAGTGCTGACAGAGGCAGTGGTATTACAGTTGTATCTTTTTATTGTTGTTGTCTTTCAAGCAGAGCTTATATCGAAAGCAATTTTCCTCTTAAGGGAGCAAATTGTTCACAGAAAATTGTAACTGCCATCGCTTGGAGATGATTGGCTGCATCTTTTGGCGTTGGCAGCCAAGAATGGAAGGATTTCATATGCAGGAGGGGAAAGGAAGGAGCAGTGCATATTAAAGGGTGTGTTGTGAAAAATGAGTGTGAATTTTCACATGCTCCGGATGATGAAAATGGCTGCCGTTTTACCAGGTGGTGGGGAAATAGAAATCTATGTGTGTTTTGTGTTGTTGTGCAGAGGGTTAGAGGTAATGTAGGTTGGGTATTGGAGTTGCAGGTTTTATTATAAACTACACTGTGGAACTATCTGAGAAACTAAGACCGGTCATTTCCCTGTGTGTTTTGCTGCTTTGTAAGGATCAAGAGGATTTGTTTCTGCTGGCAACTCTCCAATTCTGGAGAAAAAGACTTCTAAGTTGTTTTGGGGGCCAAATTGTTTGTGATAGCACTATAGATTTGACTTTTTAGCCCTGGTTGTCGTCAGAAGTTTGACATGTAATGGAATTAATGCCCTTCGACAGGTTTCAACGATTTCTTAGGACATTTTTTTTCTTGCGGTAGAGTGCTCACATAAAAAAAGGGAAAATAAAGTTCAGAGACATGTATTGTGGGTTTTCTATGATAGTCGTTTACCATATCTAGACCTCCTAACTTTATGATTGACTGTGACTTTTCTGTACCAACAGGTTTGACCAACACAAAAAATAAATACTGTATGTTTATCTGGTGAATAAAGTTAGATATGCTAAAAGTAGCATTTTCTTCAGATAAGCATTATTATCTTTTATTGGGGGGGGGGTTGTGTTTCTTGCTTGAAAAACTAAAAAAAAAGTTGATGCAAAAGTTCAATGGTCCAGCATAGGGCTAAAAAGATGATTGTAGATTCACACAAGTCAGAAATGTTTCTTGGAATCATCATTAAATAAGGTTTCATAATGCTGTAACCAAGAAGATGCAGAAGATATGGATCTGGAAGAAGATGCAACTCGTCACTTACAGTGATGTTTCAGATAGTCCAATATGACTTAACAGTTATTCATCAAACTGTCACAAATATAATCTATCTCGTGGTGGTTTGGGACATACCTTTCTTTTTTTTTTCTTTTTCTGTGCCTTTTTGTATGTTGGCCCAATTGCATTCAATATTAATGTAGCATGAGATCCAATAAAAACATTAACAGGGTGTATTCACTACTTTTAATAATAAAATGACAATGTTTGAATTTGTGATGGTGGAGATGTAAACAGGTACAAACAGGATGGCTAGATTTTTCTCTCTTCAGTCTTTTTATTCATAATTTTGTATGGATGCCACTTTTTTGACTTCTTACTCTTACTTTCAATTGTTTGACAGGAACACATCATAAAAAACTTCTGCTCATGGTTTAGACATTTAGACAGTAGGTTTTATGTATCACTACAGGCACTTCTTTCATACCATTAAATACAACCCATGGAAGCCTCCTCTAAACTACAAGCAAAAAGAGAGGCATCACCTCATGAAAACTAATAACATAAAGATTGTTGTGCATAACCATTCATTCAATCATGCCTTACTTTTGCTTTAAATTTCTACTTCATTCACATCCCTCGGTTTAGTCATTATTATTACTTAGTTTTTCCTGGTTTGGTTCAGGAATCAAAACTACTCGGTGTGAGTTAATGGTATGGCGGAGGATGTTTTTCTTCCGGGTGGATCATCTAGACTATTGGTCTATAGATGATTGTCAATCATTGTGGTGATATTTTTATGCAAGGCCATCGTACGTGCTCTGATAGTTTTCGCTTTCTGTCCATGCGCACTTTCAGGTATTTATGTGGAGGACGCTACGTCTTCATCCATTCATTCTATCTCACAGTTGTCACGGGGTCCTTTGAAAATGGCTGAGACTCGCAGAAGAAAGTGTCTTTGAAGTGTATGAGAAGAAGAGACAGGCCTCAGAAGAGAAAAACAAGACCAGAGTTTTTTTTAGGAGATTCTTTCCCACGATTGCGTGCGCTGAAAGTACAGGTTGGACTCCCCAATGATGCCTCAGACGTTTTTATTCAACAGGTAGGCTAAAGTTCAGCATGCTATTTGGAAAAATGCATTTCAGATTACTGCTAGAAGAAGTTATCTACGTCTATATTGTTCCTTTCCAGGGAAGATTTGTTTATTCATTTTGGAATTTGCATCCAAGCGACCATCTTATCTTTGCGTCCCAGACCCTCCTTCCCTGTTGCCAACAGCATTGTGCAAACAGAGCGTGCACGAGGATAACTGGGGCATGGAGAGGTTGGTTCTTTCCTGAAATTCGGGAAAACCCTCCACCATACCTTTAAAAAAAGATCACCGTTTGGATTTCAACGCAACTTGTAGCTTGGTCACATGAAGAATGAAAGCCTAGTTAAATTGGGCTGAAGTCTCAATAAGAGATTAGATTTGGGCTTTATGCGCTATCTGATCGCGGCGATTGGCCATGCCAGGTTGTTGGCAAAGTTGGCCTAGGTCGGGCTGAAAGATGTCGGCTTCCTTATTGAAAGCCAAGATGAGTGGGGCGAGGTGGTGGAGGGGTAAAGGTGGTGGTGGTGACGTGTTATTGTGGGCCACAGTGCCCCCAGTTATTTTCAGGGTAAAGGACGACAATAGTCGACAGTATATCCGTGCTGTTGGCAGCTATAGCTAGCTATGTAAAAAGGAACGCAAGAAATAACCTATATATATTGAAGTTAGCATTAGCGCCACTAGCTGGACTGGAGATACTTAGTCGCTTTTTACTTGCGTCACGTAGGTTTTGTAGCAAAAACTCATCTGACTGGGGACGATCTAGATTGCCAAAGTCTAGTTTGTTTGACAAAACCCATGAGATCGCACCTTTGAAAGTAATTTTGTTACAAAGCATTTGGAAGAGTGCTTTAAGCAGGCTTTACACGACAACGTTGCCGTTTTTGTTTGAATTTGCGGGTGCAAACGAATTAGCATTTACACGACAGTGTGCGAGATCTGATCTTGTTGAAAACAATGTAGTACATATGCCCGGCCTTTAGATGGCAGTGTGCCCCGGGTATTCAGTGTTAAACAGTTTCGCCCTTATTGCCCGAAGAAGAAACATCTCTAGTCAGAAGATACATAACAATGGCGGCTTCTGCAGGTACAACTGTGGTGTGGACCGATGAAGAAGTTGAATTACTTCTTAATTCATCACGGGACTAGCCTGGCTATCGCCAGAGCACGTCATGAGACAAAAAAAAAGCTCATGAGACATGGTCTGGGAACTACATGTTCATTTTCTCGTATTCGAGGCGTGGTTTACGAATGCCCAGAGCCGTTTATTGGGCACTACGAATGTCTATCAAATGCGTCTGTGCGTAGCTCATAGCCAATCGTCTAATCAGACGATTAATGGCGAGGCAACAACAACAACTCGCTAAACCATAAAGTCTCGCTAAGCCCCATTGTCTTAGCCGCTAACGGGGCTAGTTGATATATGAGGCTTTTACCAAAGCCTGTTGGTAGCAGGGCAAAAACATCCATCTTGGTTAAGAAACTGTTTAAAGCCAAAAGTTGCTCCTTTTTCAGAATAAATTTGCGTATTAAATGACTTAAAACGCTATCATAAGGCTGCATCGAAAGATAACTTCGTGTCTGCTGCCCATCCCTAGTTGTAAACATTGAGTGTTAACATAGTAAACAAACTGCTTCGGTGTGTCGCATAGAAGTCGTAATCGTCGTGTTGCTCCCTACCAGTTTTGTGATTGGTTCCGTATCTGACGGGGACATTTTGGTCCATGGTATCCAGGCTACCTTGCAGCGAGAATAAAATCGAGCTGCGTTCAAGGTAGCCTGGGAAAACCCAGGCTATCACGAGACTAGAAATCCGCGAAATATTTAGAAAACATTGGCGAAGTGTGGAAGTCCAATATACCGTGGGCGACTGGCAGTGACGTCATGGTTGTCGAAAGTCCACATCTTTCCCTTTTCATAACAACGGATCAACCGTATCTAAAAGGCTGCGTTCTCACAGCCCCGACACTCCGCTCACGTGTAAACAACAGGCCAAATTGCTGAAAAATTGTTTTGCTGAAAAATGTTGTCATGTAAAGTGCCCCTTAGTGACATGGGAAGAGGTGACTTTTTGCATCCACTTGTCAACATGACAGCCTGAAGCTTCGTGCTCTCTACTTGTTAAAAAGGTTCTGAAACTTTTTTGTTTGGCAGCTACACTTCCAGGTTAAGTCAAGGAATTGCAGTTACATGGTTAGGTTTAGTAAAAAAAATGTCATGACTTGACTTTAAATAGACACCCAAAATCTGCCTTGTATACCAGATTTAAGATAAGTTGTTAGAGCTCTACAAGTCAGTTTAATGGCAAAGCTTAGCCAGCTTCACTGTAGTTCCTACTTTATGTTATTCTCCATCTCCTCTTCCCCCTCCTTCCTGCACTGAGTCCAACAGGTCCCTGTAGCGACTGCTAATTGCCCAGAATACTGACATCTCTCCAACTATGGACATAATGAATTATGAAAGTGGCAGAGCAAACCCAATCTCCCTCTGCACGCACATCCACACCTTTCCACACCCCCCAATAAACCTGTTTGTTTTGTGTGAGCATACCTCATCCATTAGGTGTTATTGTTTTCTCCAAACATGACATTGATTCAATTTACCACCAATCAATTTCAAATGGTTCTGACATTCAGATATGACCTTAAAGCCAGGCAGACCGAGAACTATGATTAGGATTAAACTTTTGTTAATGAGGTGATTTCTCTTCACACGGACCTGTGTGACACCAAGAAGCAGGAGTGGTCAGTAAAAATTAGATCAATTATTGTGAACGAAATCACTTTAACTTGATTACCTTTGCTCTTGCTAATTTGTGTAATTAATAACCTCCTCTCAGCTGCAGAGAGCAGTTTATTAATATCAATCCATATCTGTGCTTCTTAATGAAATGGCAGGGGCCAGGCCATCCGTTTTGCAGGTAATGTCATAATCAATGGTGCCCAGCACATGTTAATTACTGCAGTTATTAATTGTTACAGTCGGATTTGAATGCTACATGCTGTCAGCTCCTTTGTTCTACTATGTATGGCAATCAGTGGATTGAAAATGGCAAATCTAATTAGCCATTCAGCGAGCAGGCTGGGAATCCAAATGAGACGGTATCAGCCCTGACAGCTGGCAGCCGAGGCGCCGTTCACACTGGGCTGCGAACAAAACCAGCATTATCCACTGCCCCGGGAACAACAGGAAAAGGCATGTATCGCAAACTAATAAATACATTCACAGCAGCAGCCTGCCATATCACACAATGGTCTAATGAAATGCCTGCTTGATGCCTTTGTTTGGGTACAAGGAGTGTTTATGCATTTATCTGTACAGGGAGCACCTCGTCCATCCAGCAGACAGCAGAGAGTAATTTCTTGGCAAGATGGATATTCTGTACCAGTGACTGCTCACAGAAAAATAAATTGATGTAACTGATAGATATGTATGGAAAAAAGTTAGCTTTTGCCCTTACGGTATATGATTATGTCATGTATTTCATCATTAAAGTTATGTAACATTTTGATGAGCATGTCTGACAGCCCTTTTCTTTTTTTCTTTTTGGCTACTTTCAGAGTAAGGTTTTGCACCTGTGCGGGTATCCGACTCAAGAAACCTTTTAATGTGAGCAGGAAAACTCTACTTGCACTGAATCCACATTTTTTAACACTATATATCCCTTTAAGACATTTGCCTAACATGCCATTGTTGCTCAGTTTGAGCGAGGAAAGGCAGCAAGATTCTAAAAGGTCACTGATGAGAGAAGTAGGACATAGTTCTCTTTGTCTACTCTGACCCTCATAGTCATTTTCTTCTCATTACAATAGAAAATAGTACATAGTTAACAACAGATAACAATGTTTAGTGGTTGTGCAGGGCCAGGCTTTATACAGCATTTGCTCTGATCACAAGGCACTGCATCAAATTATTTTATCTGGAGTTGTTTTTTCTTTGCATTACTATTTCAATTATTGGAGAAATTATACAGAGATGTTACCTCAAAAGGCTAGTTAAGTTAGGGTTCATGTAGCATTAAGAACAGCAAATGGTAAGATGAAATGACAGCTCAATTTGTAAAAGGTCACAGGTTCAATCTCCACAGCTGTCTGCAAGCAGCAAGAGGAACAGCGAAACAGCATGCAAACACTCATTAATGCCTTAAAAGAGCCGTATATCTCTAACACACTGACGATAAAAAATGTTCTGTTTTTCTTTAGTAATGTTACCTTGTATTTTAGGAACAATCCAATCATTTTCATGTCAATTACTCAAGAAAACAAGAGAATACTCAGCCCATAAAAAGGATTGCTCAGTTTGAAGTCGGAAAGCACAAAAACCTGGAGATATAGATTATTTTTAAAGGATTAATGAATAAAGATAAAGTGCTCTTCTGTAAATAATCTTAATAATATGTTAAAGGGATAATACGCAATGCAACGCTGTGATTAACAACTGCTGCGTTTACTGTATGTTTTCTTAGCTTTTCTTCCTCCTCATAGTCACGTCCGTTAGCTGGCCACGCGTCTTTATCCTGATGACTTGCATGTGACCGGCTTGGTATGACTCCATTTTGCTCTTATACAGTGAACCCACACCCTCACAAAGACACACAACCATCCATATTTAAAGCAGACAGAGAGCAGCTTGTGTCTTCATCCAGAGAGCGCCTGTAAATAATATGGTGTTAAAGGTAGCAGCCAGGAGGGAATTAAAAGGCAAACAGGTGGAGGGACCCCCACCCATGCATTAACCCCACCACAGCACATTGCCATGCCAAGTCTTGTGCTCAGCCTTACCATCCGTATTCTTAACACCACAGGTGCTGAGCTCCAGTGCCCCAGTGCTTACCATACTCAAAGCAGTGATGGGCAATAAAAACACTTCACACCTTAAGTGAAAGATACGACTTTAAATATTTTACACACATTCTGCATATGCAATTTATCCACACCTGGCTCTTAGGAGCAACAACATCTGGTAGCTGTTGCTTTAGAGGCAATTAATTCTTCATCCAAGCGGCCAGGTCCTTTCTGAAAATGCAGGAGAATGACTTATGTGTTACTTAGATGAGCACAAATGTGAAGTTTACAATGTAGTCTGATAGTATCAAAAAGTACAAAAAGTACTGCAGGTTGAGTAGGGTGGGGGATTTTTTTCTTCTTTTAGGTTTTCAAGATAATAAAGTAAATAAAGTGTCTTGTGCTATATGTGATCGGAGGTTTACGAGGCTTTCCGAATATTTGTCCAAACATCTTCAGATTTCCACTCACGTTGTAAAAGTAGATCAAGAGAAACCAATTGTGTGAAAATATTCAATTTTATCTAAAAGAGGATTATCTCACTTTACATGTCAGCCTGGATAAGTAGGTAGGTGGACCATAGCTTTCAGAAAATAGTGAGACTTTTTTGTGCAGCACATCAGTTTGGTATTGACTTGGTATAGGCTTGCATTTTCTCTCTATGTACACTTTTTGTCTGACTGTTGATTGGTGCTTTCCAAAGAGGTAGCTTTGTAACATCTTCCAGCCCAGTGAGCATCAGTAACTCTTTTAATGAAGTCCTCAAATATTTCTTTTCTTTTTGTTATGATATACACACAACAGCATGAAATAGCATAAGATGCTCATAGATTACAATGACCCGGAGGACACACTTACATATTGTCATCAAATTGATTTAAAATACCTTGATTCATTTTGTTAACTGGTGATCCAAAAATTCTACACACTTGAACTACTAACCAATATGTAATATTGAATCATTTTTCTTGATGATCGAATTGACCATAAGTAATATTTTTTCCTCATGTGTTTATTGAGTTCTCATTTTCTACCTCTATAACTTGGAACTGGAAATCTGATATTAGTTTGTATTTATGCAGAAATAGAGAGAATGTAAGAATGTTCAAGGAAAAGAAAAAGAAAAAGAAAAAACGAATCAGATTTAAAAAGTATCAAAATAACAAGCAGAAACAGAAATGCTAATTTTGTGTCCTGACAAGACTTAAGCCAGAGGCATTTGTGTCCTTCAACTGATGAATCAAATAGATCTGCTTAATGTCTGGGTGTAATTTTGGAGGGGCATGTGCTCAGAAAACGGATCTGGGTAAAGGAGAAAAATAACTCTGTCTTCTGAGGCCTAAAGGAAAAAGAAAGAAAGAAAGAAATACAGCAAAGATTTTTAGATAGCTTGAAGTGACTGAGTAACTGCAGAGTTAATACTTTTGGCAATAAACATTTAGGTTGATTACACTACTTTGACTTCATCAGAACCTGACCTTTGAAGACACTAAATAAAACCAGTTACCATGATGGAGTTAAAACAACACCGAAGTGGTATATTGAGTTAGGACTGATTGGCTTAAAACCATTCATGCTCCAGTCTTTTTCATCTTTAGTGCCGGAAATCACTGTTTTCCTGTTGTCTGAATGGCCTAAAACATTTACCATCCTTCTGCACTGATAGGACTCCTTTGTTTATTGCTGTCTTTTCCCATGGGAATGAAAGCAGATTTAGAGTTCAATGCTAAGTGCGAACTCCCTTGCATTCCCATGTACTGTATAACAACAGGGGACACCAGATTACCTTATGAGATGATGTTTGCTGTGACCATACTGCCACCAAGGCCTGTGTCCAATGGCATGGAAGTGAGAACCACAGCAATGAAATCTTGGCAAGGTTAGAAAAGAACAAAACAGTCCTCTGTCAGTGAGAAAGAACAGAGAAGCCAGACATTTCTAAATCTGCACCAAAATACAAGTTTCTGTTTTGAGAGAATTTTACAGTTTAAGGTCAAGTGGGCAAAGAAAAAAAGAAAAAAAAGACTTTGAAATAACTGGAACTCTGCAGTTGATGCATAATCATAATGTACTTCCTTCCTAACCCTTCTATTTGTTTGGGTTTGGCTGTTGTTTGGGTGAAGCCCTCAGCAGGTGAGGTCAAACTACAGTAATCCTGTTCATTGTTAGTTTGTTAGGAGGGTGGGGTTAAGGTGTTAGGTGGACATTGCTTGTACTGGCTGTTTATCATAAACACAGCCTAGCCCGGAGAGGTCCATCTGCTTTGATTTTATTTAGTGATTCCCCCCAGGGACCCTGAGCTGGAGCGAGAATAACAATACTTGAGCCCATCTGTTCCCGTTGAAGCCAGCCCCGGCTAAATTACCACACACTACGAGCGGCTGGCATATGCTGTGGCATAAAGCTACAAGAGGGCATTGTACACCAGCTGTTCTGTTGACAAATACTTATCTGGCACTTCTGAAGTCAGCTTGCTGAGCTGGTTTCAAGTTTGTCTACAAACTAAACAGGGTAAGGTGTTAAACAGGATTCCTGTGGGGGAGGTGCATGCATAATACATGCTGATTTATCCTTGAGTATCATTTTGTTTGAGATTGTCTGGAGAATTGGGTCACTGGATGAAGATTTAATCCCAACATATAGGGCGCATATACAACTTAAACCAGCCAAGTGGTCAAAACAGACAATACCTAATCTTTCTCATCCTCCTGTAAGTATAACAGACTGTAATCATATTGTTTACCATTTGGAGGATGATCTTCATCCAAAGGCCTAAATTGGGCTTGATCACTGTAATCCTATGAGTAAAGAATCAAATCTCCCCAGAGATGAGAAGGAAAATATACCAGGGGAGTTTTCTAAGGTTTCAGACTAAATGTTAAAATGCTTCTGCTTTTCACCAAACTTAATTTCCTTGATGGTGTCAGAGATTTACACTGTAAATACAGGATGCTACGTGGAAATGTGAAAACTGAACAGGTTTGTGCTGAACAAACCACATTTCATCAGACTGCAGTCTGCAGTCATATACAAAAAAAAAAAAGTTTTTTTTCTCAACTACTAAGCAGGAAGGTTCTTTCTATATTATTCATTACCAATGCAACACCCAACGCAAAAACTACATGAAAATAAATACAAAAATAATTGTTTTGAACCGGGATTGTGTGAATTAGTTATAAGCTGTTAGTGTCTTTGCTGCCGCAGACATTAGTCAGAGTGCTCTCAGCAAACTATGAATATAGTGGAATATACATCACATTTGGTCAGACTGGATCAGCTGTGATTCTAAATTCTGCTGGTCTAATCACAAAATGCAAACAACAAAACAGTAAAAAATGTACATAAAAACTAAATGGAAAAGTGCTAGCATCTTTTCAGTCTTTGCAAAAACAAAGCTCTGTAGTTAGCAGCCACTGTGTGTGTAGTGGAACAGACAGTTTCAGTTGTTTTATATGACAAAGATTAATGGTTCTGTGACACCTTTCTGTGTAATTTTTAGGAATGGTTACCCATTGCAATTTCTCAAAACTGAAAACAAAGATGCAGAATTGCAGCTAGGCCAACGCTGTAGCATATTTACATGTGTATTTATATGTATTAATGTCCTTTTTAAAATGCATTTAAGAAAAAGAAAAGAGAGCGCTGACTGCAGGTAAGACAGATGTGACAATTACTTCATACAACACTGCTTCATATCCAGCTAATTCAAGCTCTAAGAAATTAAATTCTATTAGTATTGTTTTTAAATCAGCACAAAAGCCTTTTCCATCTACAATTTAATTTTGTAGCCAACCTCATTGGTGTCCTTATCCTAACTTAAACAACTGATAAGAATTTGAAGGCCTTTCCGCGGCATGACACTTGCTGAGAAAATATTTTGCACAAAAATGTCCTTTGTGAATAAGTCACTGTGACACCCATCTGAATCCAACACTGAAGATGCATTCAAGTATTCTCAACAGGCGGCGTACCCTTCAAAATGGGCTTTATTTAGTTAACATTTACAGGAACATCACTGACATTAATTTCCCACCTGTTACATTTGTCTACACTGTACAGATGCAACAGAAAGGGAAAAAAAAATCACAAAATCCCATCCTCTCTTCTGAGACTTGTGTCGAAGAGAACAAGACTCCAGTCAGTGGCAAGCTCCAGCAGTGCAGAAAAAGTTCACGCAGGACGTTCCACTGTCAGAATTCCCTGCGACGGCGGAAATGACCACAGAGCGAAAGAGATCAGTAATTTAGAATAGAAAAAAAACAGCCTTATATGTTTACCTCATACTAAACATCTAAAATCCATAATTCATTTTTAGGAAAAATAGATAAATGTAATGCTGATGCTCATGTCTCAAGTTGGTTGATTTAATCCAGTTTTTTTGTTTTAGGTGAAAAACAACTAAATTTACTTTAACTGGTAGGATTTTGGTACTCTGTAAACCTGGAATATAATAGATTCAAATAGTATCTTTTCTATTTGATTTTTATTAAATGTTCTTTAAATACATGTATATATGATGCCCCAAGGTTCCCACCATTGTGCCTCTTCATTCCCCACCCTTTAACTGCTCAATGTGTCACTATTAACATTCAGTAGTTGTTTTAAGACAACATAAAGTACAATAACTCACTTAAATATACAGTGAAGGAGGACAAGGAGTACCCAAACATTACAGTATCATCAACCCTGTTTCTTCTTTCTTTTTTTTTCAGATGAGTTGGTGGTATCATTAGATTGTAATAAATAACTTGATCACGACTGTTTTGTTAGCTGTTGCCAGGCTGGAAATATTGCATGTCACACTTTCATGAAAGGCAGCGGGAGTCAACACTTGCTTGTCTTGAAAATTAGACCTGCCAAGATGGGCAGAGAAAAAGGCTTTGTAAACATAAAACATAATTTAGATTTACTCATTAACACAATGAGCAAGGCGTTGCATTTCTTCACATCACACCCTCAAAGAAACAGCCAGACTTTTCCAGTTTTTCACCTCATTGACCCTATGAATGCATGGAGCGCTCCACCAAGCTGCTTTACAACAGAAGCCATTGTACAAGTCTCCCTTCATGCATTTATCTGCCATCTACCCTGCATTAGCAATGCAGGCCATTCTTTAAATCTACGGCGGAGGAGCAAATTTGTATTCTGTAACAAAACTCTGATGTCTCCCAACCGACAAATTAGCACTCCCTGTGATTTCAAATGGAAGGGGGTGGCAAAACCTAAATGTTTTCTGATCTGTTCACTTGGGGTTGGAGAGAGGGGGCAGAGCTGGTTGTGTGACTATGTGGAGAAATTACACTTTTACAACAGCTACATCTTGCTCTGCAAATCATATACTGTAAAGACATTTAGAGAGCATGACGAGGAAATATGATGATGCAAACCAGTTCATTAAGAGCAGAATAGTCTGGTCGGACTGCGACTGCACAGGTGGTTGACCGTTTATACTGTTGATGTTATTACCTGGAGAAATCTATGCTACCAAGAGATTTTACACAAGTTTTTAGAACAGCACATACAGGTTGAATGAGGTTTGCAAATGTGTTTCTTCCTTAATGTGCATTATGGAAAGCTCCCATCTTTTACAGTGATTAAGAATAGCAAGACTCCTCTTTTCTTAAGGTAAATGAGGTGAGCAGGGTCCTCCCACAAGCTTGCCTTGTTGTTGCTGCATTTTTGTCAGCCATTTCCATCCCGTCCATCATCTCCTTCCTCCCTAAACCGGGAGTGAATCCTCATAATGCCTTCCTCTGCTTCATTAACCACCCATGCTCAGCTGTGAGTCACAGGAAAGCTACATAGGACTACATGAAGAACACGACACTTCAACTAATGCACAGTGCAAATAGGCTTCACCCACTCTCTTCCATCTCTCCAACCTCCAGAAATGGGCAGGCATTGAGGAGAGGCGGAGTGGAGAGGTTTACTCTGGGTAGCGCCCCTGCTGTCAGGCAGCTCCTCTTCAATAAGTTTATCTTTCACTTTTTGGTCTTTCTGGAAATCTCCTGCCCTAAAGGAAGCGGAGATGGAGTGGCTGAGGGGCATGGGAGGAAGTGTACAAGGTTTGCGAGAGGATTCTACTTGTACAGGCTCATAGTTGGGCTCTGGTACATGCACATGTAAGCGTCGCAGAGCAAGCGTCGCGCCTGCCCCTGGATGCTCTTGGGATCAAGGGTGTGCAGCTCCTCTGGAGTCATTTTCAGGTAGGCTTCCACCTCAGGGCAGGGAGACACCTGTGGTATGTTGAAGCCATTCTGCCCTCCTGGAAGACCAAAGGCAATGTCATTAGAAATATCACAATGAACCCTCAAAAGTATGCAAAACAATTAGTTAGGTCATTTTAATTATTGATACAATTAAGAGATCAGTTTGCTAAGAAAATCACTTCGTACAGCAGCCACACCCACCATCACGATCAGCCATGCTGTCGAAGAAGAGCCAGGCGGAATCTGCGTTGCCGTACTTCACGAAGGCCACGTAGTGACTGGTTTCGATGCACAGCACAGCGAACAGCTCCATCCTCTGACGAGGAAAGCTGCCCTGACGCCCCGTACCTTCTTGTAGCTCCTTGGGGACAGACAGTTTGCCGTGCCGATGGGCCTTCCTCCTTGGGTGGAGGTGAACCTGAATCATTACCAGTAGAAACACACAATCACACTCATGACTTGTTGCAATGTTCTGTTCATGGAAAAACAAAGCAAAAAAAAATTAACATGTTGTTTCTTTTGTTTGTTTGTTTTTTTTGTATGTCCATATTTTTATGGAACATACAAATTGAAGATAACGTGGCTTTTACATAAGTAAATGAATGTGCTCTACTGTGGGAGATTTTCTCTGTCACATAACACTCGTACTGAGCGAATGTGATTTCTTTGGATTTGGCGCCACCAAATGGACAACACTGACTCTGACTTTACAGTTGTGTTTTTGCTTTTTTTAACTGATGCTGCAAAAATGCCCTCAATTGTTTACCTGTGTATTGCACTTTTCACAGAACTGTTTGATCTTGCCAGCAGTGATATCCCCATCCTCATAACAGTCTCGGCACTCGTAGAGAGCCAGGCCTCCACAGATACGACATTCTCTTGGAGCTGGATAATAAAATGTAAACTTTTATCAGTGCTGACA
>JAPMNP010727040.1:0-14797 GCA_029874935.1 Atherina boyeri
CACACACACACACACACACACACACACACACACACACACACACTCCCATATCCATAATGTGCAGTGTGACAAACAACGCCACCTTCTGCAGCGTGAAGCCAAAAACCTGTGACATTTTAGAGGGAATAATATGAACTCATCCTCCATGACCAGATTTTACCCCCACCATCTAATCCTTGAGTGCAGCCTAATTAACTACAAACAGCAGTCCTCAGCTCATGCCAACAAATGTGCTGTTGCTTCTACTGGATCGGCCGTTTATTAAAGGGATGCACATTTGTTGTTTCTGCATTCTAATGCAATTACTCACCCATTATGACCATGTAATTGTGCAGTCATTAATTGTGCATCCAGTCCGTAATGCGGCTGAAGTCGTAGAGGGCTTTTTTTCCCCTGTTTTTTTCTTTGCACAGTAAGACTCAAAGTGGATTTTCTCTGCTGAATTTGTCCAAATGGATTGAGATACCTAAACGGCTGCAATATCATGATGCTTTTGTGCAAATCAACATTCACCCCTGACTGTAGTCTATTAGAGGATGTCAGAGGACAGGGAACAAGGCCTCGGTTGCTGTTTGAATCATGACTCATTTGTGTTCGGCACTTTTATGTGCCTCATTCTTCGCCATCTATTCCCATACTGCCCTAATGTTCCAGTGATAAGAATGTCCTATTCAGTCTGCGTTTCTCACCGGTTGCTTGAGAGAGAGATAGACTCTACAGGCGTTGAATGAAAAGCACATCTATTTCTGAGAGGGAGCACAAGCACGGTAGAAGATAATTATTGATTTGAAATAAGAAAAGATAAGACTCAACCTTGAACAGCCCAGTGATAGCATACAGAAGAGAATAATTAATGGGCCTGTCTTGTGTAGGGACAAGCTTTCACACTGAGACGAGCGTATTGATTTTAAACAGATAAACTGCGTAACCCTTTGTGAAGGGTTTGACAAACAATTTAATTGGGGGGGAAAAACAACAATATTCTTCACCCTTTCCATCTCCCTTTCATCACGTCCCTGAGCTGTTTTTCCTGAGCCTGACCTATGGAAACAATTACTGTGCATCAGGCTTCGTCCTGCCTCCAGACTACCAAGGAAGGCTGGTGTAGGATGCATGTACTGATTGGGGAATCTAATCAATGGTGGAACTTGTCTCCACTCCAGATGCTTTTGTTGAAACTGGGATTACCGAAGCCTTTTAGCTGCATTGCTCCCACTCTGCCTCTGTCAGATAGAGAGAAGATGGATCTGCCTGTTTAAATGTACCTGCCTGCTATAGTTGGAGCAGAGATAATTTACTGTTCCTCTACAACCTACCTCCTTCCTAATCCCCTAAGGAGAGCAGCAAAGATGCCCCAGTCCTCTAACTGCTTCGCTTGCCCTCTCCTGATTAGTGATAGGGGCCGTTTGATCATGTTTCCCTGCCTGTCCTTGTGATTTGTAAGCTGTTTAAACGTGAATGAGGCAATTAAATAAGAACGAACGGCACGTAGGAGAGTGGGTGCCACGGTGATCATTAACGATAAATTACCCTGGTGTGCACTCAAACACTCGGGAGGACTTTCAGGCGGACCACTCCGGAGGATCCAGATCCAATCTAACCATTGATTAACAGAGACTTGTTCTTCCTGTGAAATCACTCGACAGGGATTTTAGGGCACTCATCCGGTCTTATCGAGATAGGCTAACATCAAAGGCGAATGAAGAGGGATTGGGTAAATGGGCTCCCCTTGCCCTCCATGTAAGAGAGTTAGAGGAGCAAATCTTGAATTATTGCCTCATGTAAATAATCTACTTGGCTTGTTTTTTTGGTGAGGTGAAAGAGGAACTCGTGAGTCACCCGGGGTAAAGAACACTCAAAGTACTTTGGAAGCTCTCATATTTCCCTTGATGGGAAACAACGGTGGGGGCTCTATCCCCAGGAATGTAAACAACACAGTGTTCCTGACTTGTGTGATCTGCCCCAACAATTTGAATGTGTTAAGCTGAGGAGCTGTAGAGGTATTTGTTTTCAAGGAGGACTCTCATTTCCTCTGAATACAAATATTGTATTCAGTAGCTTGATTCATCTCATTTGGATATGATTTGATTTAAGCTGAATAAATAAGTGCCATGATTAGTCTCAATTGGAAGGTATAAAATTGAAAAATTGCACATTGATTTTACTTGGAGAGTGGTATTTAACCAGAATGTCACAGGCGGCCTCTTGTAAAGCACATGTAATATAACACAGTCTTAACATATATTAGAGGAATGCATAGCAGAGTTGAAATGGTTCTTCTATTGAAAAACACCAGTAGCTTTTAAAAGCTGAGGTTAGAAGCTGAGGACATTCTGTTCAAAACAATTTCTTTTCCTCTGCTCCCTCCCATCATAGAGTGAGCTTAGACTGCAGTAGATGGAAAGGGATTTTCTATCCCTAAATGGCCATGGGGGCCGTTTACGGTGTCACTACTATGGGATCACATGATGTTTGAGGGTGTAAAGGTCTCGAGGCAGCTGCTCCTTTTCGGATGGGATTTTTCGAGGCGTCCAAGAGCAGGGCCCCATGCTGTCTGCACTGAAAGGTGGAGCAAATACTTCTAGTGAGAGGGGGAAAGAAAAAAAAAATCAAATCCTCAGAAGCTGTGTGTCTATTTGAAATGGGTCTGGAGTCCCTTGGCTGCATTCATGTTATAAACACCCACAGTGCTCAAATTCTTCTTTTGTCAAGGAGTCATAACAGGTGTCTCAGGAAGTTTTTTTTCTTTTCTTTTTTTTTTTTTTCCCCCGGTTAGCATATTTTCCACTTGCATGGAAAGTTTTTTTCTTTATTAGGAACATTCTGCCCTGGGTAGACCCCTTGCCTTGAGACATATGTAGACTTTCTTTGAAGCAGTTAAGGTTACTTTCACACCAGCTCAAAATTTGGCCATGCCTAGTTAAGCCAGGTTGTGTTGAAGTATTGAACTCGTCTTGCTCATGTGTTGGTAAGTCATGATGCACTTTGCATACGGTGTTTGCATCAGTGTGTGTTGCAAGTATCTATAATGGGTAACACATACTTCTCATTAAACATCAAAATTCAAGTTTGCTCCTTTTATAGCAGGCGACCCTGAAAATGTTTATTAAATCCTAAAATGCATTAGAACATGACATAACCCAACCTCTTTGGGATTACACTCAAGCATTTTCACAACTCCTTTCGCTCTGTTAATTTAAGTTGAATTTGCACACAAGGCCAGTGGGAATGGTATGGTTCAACTTGAGCCATATAGCATGTCATTTGATTTTTTTCTTTTTTCTTTTCGGATGTAAACACATGTACAAATGGACAGCCTTCAATGTACAGCTGAGAGAGAGGAAGAGAGAGAGAGAAAAGCCAGGCACCTCTTAATATACCATATCATCTTGACTGCAGTTGGGTCAATTACCTTGGCAGGGTGGACACGTTTATACAGCTAGCCCCCTGGGAGGCTGTTTATGTGAACGATGTGGAGCATACACATTATTCATGTTCCCAGCTTCCGAGATAAAGCCTTTATCTTGCAGCGGAGCCGAGCTTTGCATCACGTTACGCCTAAACATCGAAGCTATTGATGTCTGAAATGGCAGTATGATGGGAAAACACAAAAAGGATAGAACTGCTTTCAGTATTTCTCTGTAGACCCAAGTGAGTTCCTGTGGTTACGCTCACAAAACTCAGCAATTGTTTACTCCCCATTCCCCAGTGCAATGCCTGTTTTCTTAACTCATTGTGTTTAGTCTCTTACAGTCATTTCTAAATGTTGCTGTATGGCTCATACAGCAGATATTTAATCAGAAGTGGTCTCTCACTAAATAAACTGTCAGACTTTCAGGCTTTTATACACAAGGAAATAGTAAAACTTGTTTTTCTTAATAGCCCTGAAAACATAGCCTATGAAATGCAAAATAGTTGCTCATTTATGCCATGTTAAAGATGAATAGTTTCTTTTATTTCATGCATCCCTTTGAGGGAGCTGTTCAAGTTCCTTAGTTACAGCTTTCGGTTCTCATGTTGCTTTAATACTGTATGGCTAACTATAACCATGTGTTCCTCTTTTGCTTTTATCAAGCTAACATTAAGACCCCAACTGCCTTTTTTCAGCTCTGGCAACATTTATGGTCAAGCATCCATTTTAACTAAAGTCAGCATTTTTTGATTTACTATTTTTCTTCTTTGGTAGTTTATATAAACAACTTGCACCTGGAATGTCACAGTTGAACGAGGGCAATTTTATGTTTCTGAGTTAATGTACTCTTGTCTTCTTTACTGCCAGGAAAAGAAATTAAATATCTGGATGATTTAACTCACAATGAATCAAAAGAGGCTTAACTAATTTGAAACTGTATTTAGTACACTGTTTGTTTAAATAAGGCCACATGGTGGTGTATGTATTAGCACTCTCAACATAAATAGTCTGGTTTAAAATGTGCTGATTTGCTGGAGAGATTGTTTTTGGACTTTGCATGTTTTCTTCAATTCATTGAGGAGATTCTGTAGGTCTTTGGGATTTCCAATATGGTTAAAAGACATAGATGTTAGGTTACTGTCAATGCATGAAAATATGAGCACAAATAGCTGTCTCTGTATTATTCCTACAATAAACCTTTAACCTGCTTACAGCGGACCCCACCTCTTGCTTAATGCCAGGTGGGATTTGCTCTGACTCCACAATGCCTCTAGCAAAGGATAAAGCAGGTGTAACTACCCAGCTGGTTGAAAGACCAAAATCATTGATTGCTTTTCAATTGTGTACTGAAATGACAATTCAGCACAGTAGATGGTCCTTCTCCGCTGGATGAGACTTCTTAAAATAAATGGCTGAATGTAGCACAAAGCTAGTCAAAATGTGGTCAGTTTTGAGCACCCTGACTTTATTTACACATGAACTTCTGCTTGTGGTTGAGTTAACAAAATATATGTTAATACCAGGTCTGAACAGCGTCTGCAGCTGAGAGGGAAGGATGTTTTTCAGCAAGTCAATTGAAAGGCTTGAGCGATTGCTAAAATTATGAATTATATAGCTAAACATCAACGCCTGGAATGATTAGCGAAACAGTATTGTTGGACATATAGTCAAAATAGTTTGTTTGAAGGAACAAAAAAGTAGTTGATAAGTGGTTAAGGTTGTTAGCTATAAAGCAGTTTCTTTTAAGTTGGAGTTGACAAAGCGCTCATAAAAATAAACCCTTAAATGGTTTGAAAACATTTTGTATAATTAATTGCTAAAGAGCATACATGCTAAATAACCAACAACGTAGTTTTTTTTTTCTGGAAACCACAGATTTGCTCCTAAGCTAGCTGCCCTGTGAGGCAATCTATGAGACAAATTACTAACTGCCTAAACCAGTGGCTGCTGCTGCCAATCTAAATTATAGCAATAATAAATGTAGCGTGTTAGCTTGAATGCGACAAGAACTGAAAGATTTGCCTACAGATTGAAGCACAGTTGTTTTAGTCATGAAAGTATCTTTAACAATATCTATCCTTTTTTCTTTCAGACTAAGAAATGCTTGTTTATTAGCATTGAAGTTAAAATTACAACAAGAGTAAGACACAAATGTGTTTTATTCTGTTCTTTATCAGTTCATAACAGAAATGTTTAGGTTTTGATAGCTGTAAAAATGCATAGCTATGTTCAGTAACTTGTCATTGACACATTAGTGCTTGGGACACAAGTGTGCTCTGTGGGTTTACATTTTTGTTGTTTGTTTTTGTCTGCAGCTGACAATGACTTCCTACTAGCAACAGCAGTTGGATACAAAATGGATGGCAGAGCTGGGATTGAGCCAAAACAGAAATTAGAATAAACCTCTGTATTATTACCGATTGTTATAGAATTGATTGATATCTGGCATCTTTCAATTCCTGTTTGCATTTGGCATACCAAGTTGAAGATGTTAACATCAAACATGCTACAGTATTGTTGCATGCCAAGCTAAGCTAAGAGTGAAATTGCATTTGAGAAAATAAACAGTATACAGTACCAGTCAAAAATTGGGACACACCTTCCCAATAAATCATGGGTAAATGTGTCAAAACCTTTGGCTGGTTTTGTATATGGTGGATTCATCTTATGACAATCATCAACATGTGTTTCTATCGTAACTTCTGTCACATTTTCATACCCCCTGTGGTTGTCACATCTGCTCTTCATTTATACCTGTGCATCCCATACCATTGGAATTTTTATTGACTAATTTGTGGTGCTAATTAAGTGCAATTTCTCCATACTCTTACACATCTTGTAGTATGCCAAGCATGGAGAAACCTGTTGTATACCCATGTTGCAGGTGTTTTAAGTCATGTCTGGAGGCATAATGTTTTCAGGTTGTCCCGCTGTCTAACTGCTTTGTTCTCATTAGCACGTTTTCTTACATTACATTTGATACAAACCTTTTGAACTCCGGGAAGGATTCATTCAATTTTGGTGGTCATGAGTTTAGATTTATTATGGTAATATCCCTCATGCCACTTAAATGAAAATGTGTCTGATCATCCATATGTTTCTTCACAGAAACATTCATATTTTAAGTGTTGTTTACTACTGTGGCTTAAACTTTGACAATAAATCCTGAAGACACAATCATAAATACACCCCATGCCTTTTTATTAGATTTCTTAAAAGTCCTTGTCTGTTGAAATTCATCTGGACAGATATGGATATAAACTGCGACTTGACTGGCAACTCTTCTATTTCAGGTTTGAAGAAATCATCAAGAGCAACAAAGTTGAATACCATGCTGGTGGCTCTACCCAGAACTCAGTGAAAATTGCTCAGGTTAGTCTTCTCTGGCTCTCTGCAGTGTGTCTGAATGTGTTTTGAATATACGATAGTATACTTGTAACCTTAGATTTGTCAGTCTGGCAGCCCTGGGAATACAAGAACATAACTGCACAGCGCATTGACACATTCTAGTTTTAGCTGCTGTGAATTCATCAGACCTGCCACGGAAAGAGAAAGGCGGGGAGGATTAATAATATTTACAGTGTTATCTAGTTGGCCTAATTTCCTGAGACATATCAAGCATCAATTAGGGTGAATTACAAGTAGATGCAATTAACATGTCACAACAAATTATATCAAACAAATGCGGATCTTCTCCCTGGCTGTTAGACACATCCGAGCATCTAAAAGAAATTGGTGATTGTCCAAATTCAAAATGACAATCTGAACTCCAAAAGACTATTTAATGAATCACTTTTCTTTTTTTCTTCTTCTTTTATTTTAAGTGACTGCAGCACGTCTGAATTTGACATGCGGTGATTAGTTGCTGATAAGGCTTCGGTCTGCTTGCAGTAAACAAAGAAAAGGCACCCAGCTGAAAAATAATTCTCTTCCAAGGAGGAGAAATGAGTGCAGAAGCTAATTGAGAGGCTGATGTCTGAAAGCAGAGAGTCTTTCTTGAGTGTGGGTTTTTGTTTTTATGTCAGTGCGGTGTGCAGATTGCATGTATACCCATGTGCTTGTGTGTGTTTGTGTGTATTTAGCAAAAGATAGATACAGAGCGAGGGAAAAGAAAGCAGGCAGGCCCTCAGGCTGCCACCGTCTCTGTGCTTTGGAGACAGTAAACATCCTTTAAAAAGAGACGTGGAGCTGTGCACCTCCGTACAAACACTCTTTAATTATCAAGATCAGAAGCGTTTGCATAAAACCGAGTCACTCACAGACATTAACTGTCAACTTGGTTTTATTCTCTGGGCAACAACTCCTCCTTTTTTAAATTATTCTGTGCGCTTTAAACAATGCAGAGCTCATTTTTCTCCTCCAGTGAATTACAAGCTTAAAAATGTAACAGCTAAATTTTCAACAGGAGACTGTTTCCTTCACCTGTCACTGAACTAAAGCTACAGCTAGAAAGGCAAGTATTCAGTTTGGTTTTCCTCAGTTAAGACATAGGCATTGACAATCATTTTTCATGTATAATTTAAGAGGACGCTGTTGGAATAGCCCCAAGCTGCAAATAAGCTCCCATGTGAAATCAGATGGAGAAAGAGTTTTAATGCTGGCCCTAACTCGGGGAGAAACCGCCATGGCCTCTGCGCCCTGCGAGAAGCGTTTAGTCAACTAAATTGGCCTCTTAATGGCATAGCAGGCCCTAGTCAAATGTTATTCTAATGTGTTTATTTGGATATTTACCCCCTTCTGAGGAAAGATGTAAGGTTGATTCTGAAATGATTCAGATAACAAGAGTGTTTTCGTCCCACACCCTTAACTCTGAAGAAACAGTTTTCGTCAATATATGCCTTGAAGCACAGACTTTTCCACATTTCACTTTCAGTTGATGGTGTTCTTTTATGAAAAATGTATAATGCATAACCAGCTCCTAGATTATCACATTGTAGCACCTGCAATATGTGAAACTTCAAACCCTGTTGTATTGTGGAAGCTGAACCTTCAAACACGAATGATATGCGCTGCAGCCCTGAATCCACATCAAAGGGGCCCAGTGACTAAATGAGATGCTCGATGCAGGGCAGGTTTGCTCAGGAGCACCATTGCCGCTGGAGGAGGGAGAGGAGTGTTCAGAGGCTTTGCACAGGAATCGCTACACATGCTGGGAAAAACCCAGGGTGTGGGAGGATCAATGTCTTCGCCAGTAGAACTCGTACTTCCCTCCAAAACCCAGCCGCTTCATCTGAGGCTGTAATAGGTTAAATACTGCCTCTTCATCCAAAGTTCAGATTTCTGTACTATCAAGGAAAACGTAAACCTCAGCTTTAGGAAGATGTAGAATCAATGGTAATTGGATTTAGTCAAATGAGAATTGACCAAGAAGAAGCTTAGACGGATAAGTGTTGTTTCCCTCTAAACACTGTTTCCTACTCTTTGATTTTTGGCAATGTTTTCTATTTATCAATGGCTTGCGGTCAATGCTATCTTTGCTTTTTCAATTATAGTGTCATTATTCATATTCAAATCAGGCATTACGACGAACTCAAAATAGATTCATTAACAGATATGTACTTCTACTGTGTATAAGTGCTACTGGAAAAAGCCTTAGATCTTGTTTGGATCGAGTCAGTGAACTTGCAAGCATGTACAGTATGCAGAGCTCTCTGGCTCTGATTCTTTAGGAAAAAAAGTGTGATGATAGAAACAGGTTGGAGGTTGTTGCCTTTGCCCAGACTCTAACAAATACCATGCCCTGAAGGGGCACCTAACATAAAGGCTTACTTACTGGATGTTGCAGGGCTGTAAGGTAACAAAAACCAGCCCAGTGTTGCCTGCTCACACATCAAAGGGGCTTTGGCTCAGATAGGGCATGGTGGGAAACAACAATCATTTCTTTTTTTTTTCTCTCTTTCAGTTATTTGCAAAGTTGAAGGGGGGAAAATGTGGCTTTTTTGAGCATGTGATCCAGAATTGGTACTGCAAAGCACACGTGGTGTTTATCACAGGTGACAGAATTGGTCGGGGGAGTCAGTTGACTGGGGGGCTGTATCAAGAAGCACAGTCAATTCATTTAGACAGAACATCAAAGTCCTCCAACAGCTCCTAAGGGCCCAGAGATTGAAGTCTGAGCAGAGACAGGCTCATAGGGAGTTATTGCTGCTGTGAGGGAAGTAGATCCTACTCAGACTGCCTCGTGTAAACCGTGCGCTCTCATTAGGTTCCCCACAAATCAACACCATTGACATATTGTATTCCTGCGCATTGTAAGCAGACTTTGTACAAATTCACCAAACAGACAAATTACTTTGTATAAGTGCCTTAGCTGTAAATGTGTCACAAAAAGTTATGATTAATTATGTTCTCTTTTTTTATTTAGATTGTATGCAATTTTTGCAGTCTACATCATCAATTCACTGTGATGTCTTAATTATTGTTTAGAGAGCAAAGGCTTTTGAAAAATCTGCTGCCTCTGTCATGGTTATGATGCCTGTTTAACATTTCCTCAGACTTGGTCAATCGTGGAACGGGTGAATGGGGCCCAGCCTCGGTTGTTGGCTCTGAGCTCCTAATTGAAAACGCATGTGCGCCACACTGTTGAAAGTTGTATTTAAATAACAGAAAAAAAATCCCACAGCACCACTTGACTTCGAGAAAGTTCCTCACCAGCTCATATTTTGCAGCAGAATACTTAAACTGGTTTTGATGTCTCATTGAAGGCTGTGACTTATTTCTCTGGGTGAAACTATTCCATGACCTAATATTTGGCTTTTACTACTCATTTTGTTAGATAAATAAAGAATGGCAACTTGCCTCCATTTGAATGGGCTAAATGAAGAAATGCCTATGTCTGGTACCACTTAGAGAAAAGAGGACAGTTAAGGAGAAAGAGTAGAGCTTTTGTGTTCAAATTATGTGAGTGAACTTTCAGGAGGATGTGCTTGTATACTCTAAAAGGGGGCATTTGTAATTTTTCTGTCACTTTCTGTTTTTACTTTTTCTTCCCGCACTTAATGACCAGCATTAAAACAAACATGCTTTGTCTCCGAAGAGACCTTGAGGGGGTTTGAAACATTTGATGCTGGCTCATATACTTGAGTTTCTGGGGTTTTTGATCGAATTAAGAGAGCTCGTACTTGCGTAGATCGCGGCACAGCTGTGCCAAAATGAGTACACTAATGACCGATTTAAACCCGAACCCTGGTGGGCCTTTGAGTTTCACGCCACAGAAATCAACCTTCTCAAGTATGTGCCTGTTGTTAAAGCAAAACCCTCTTGTTTGTTTTAAGACAGGTTAATTGCAGAACCACTGTTGGCACCCACTCTAAGCCGTTTTATGGCACCGGGGTCTTGTCGTTTCCTTCCCATTACGAAGCAGAGAAAGGTCACAGTCTGTTAAGCTTCTCGTGAGAGATGCATGAATCCAAATGGGCTTTTCCCCCCTTTTTCATTCCCATCTCCGCTCACTCTAGGCATTCCAGGTGTGCAAGTATGCACTTGAGAAGAAGGGGGGGGGCGGCTGCCATTGTTTTTCTCGGCACAAACGGCGGAAGCAAAGAACGCCTCATTCGCTTTGATGAGCGATGTGTTCATGCGTGGGCTTCAATGTCACCCGCCATGAGGCAGCTGTGAAGTCGCAGCTCATGTCTGTGGTGCCATTTACTCAATGATGAAGTGGGGAGATCTCTGTTGGTTCCACATTCACCTCCCCTTTACACACTTGTACACACACTGTTTGAGCATGTGTTCCTCCCACCTTAACTGTATTATGACTGCAAGTCACAGCCAATACTAGCATTTATTAAATCTCAAGCTCTCTGATCACAATGACGAAGGTTGAGTGGGTGATTATGCAAGGTTTTGTCATCAGAAAGCATTAGGAGATGATGGCCCCCGCTTGGCACTACCTTTTTTTTTCTTCTTGTTCTGAAATGCCACTTTCCCACAAAAACAATTAGTTTGATTCAATTTTCCTCTCAGATTCTCATGGTGTTATTGCCCCAGCATAAATTGGCACATTTTACCATATAGGTGACATATCAACATCCCTTTTGAAGTTAATTTGCCATCAAATTCGCGACTTAATTCAGGCTGCCAAAGGGAAGACGTGGGGAGTAGATTGTAACTCATAAGTATGCATTGGAAAGAGTGTTGATTAACATTGAGGACTCGAGAGACAGACACACTCAATGTGTATCATCTACCCTCAGAGGCTGGAACTGGAATTGAATGTGATATCTTGCATAACGTGTCCTTGCTTTAAGTCCTTGGTTCCAGGCTCAGGAAGAAAAGCCGCACCATTGGTACGCCTGCTTTTTGCTTGGCTGTTGTACAGCTGCCCAGGCTCCAGGCAAACTCTGAGTGAAATCTGAAAGGACTTGTGAAGTAGACAGTAGTCCACATATCTGGCAGCATTCTCATGTCAAATTACAGGAAGATGTGTTGTGCAGGACACTTGATACGCTAGAAACGCAACTGAAATGTGCACCTAAAAGCAGGCACTTTTATGTATGTTGCACATAAGATGAGTTTGGGGNNNACTCAGAACATTTTAGATTGTAAACAATGGTTCGTTAAACCACCGGTTGTAAGAATTATCTGTTGACACAGGTCAAGTACCTGGTGAATGAAAGGATGATTGTGCATTTTACACAACCGTTTTGCATTTTCGTACCAGTATTGAACGATGCCCCTCTCTCACATTTCCCCACAGAATGCCTGTGGCAGTAGTATTTATTTGGCACATTCTCAGCATGCTCCCACTCCTGCGGTTGAAGTGTTGCATAGCAACTGAGAAAAACAGCTTTAAATATTTTGGTTAAAAAGGTTTTAAGAAAATAAAGAACAGCCTGCAATTACTGTTCATTTCTCCCGAGTTCATAAGTTTAAGGAGCTGCAAAATTGCGCCAAGTAATAAATGAAATACCGAATTTGGCTTTGCGTTGTCCTGGAAAAAAATGAAAGACGGTACATCTAGAATATTGCCTCCTCTCATGCCAATTCATCTCTTTCTGTTTTTGTTTATCGAATAAATGCTGGCAGCTGTCTGCACCTTCCCTAATTCACAACTGTTTAGAAACAAAGCTTGCAGTAGTTTTCAGAGTGCAGCTTGGCTCAGTTTTCAAGCCAACCGAGTATATCTTTGACAGGATGGAAAATGTGTAGGTGAGTGCAAATTTGAAGTGATGTGCCTCAGGAAAACGGATAGGGATGGAGCGATGGGGATGGGGGCGCATGTGGAGAGAGAGAAGCTGGATGACGCACAGCAGGTGACAGACAGACACTAATAGTAATGGCTCTTATCAGTGCTGCGCTCGCTCCCTCTTTTCACATGGGCTCTGACATCCTCCTCCTACTCCACCCCCTCCATCTAGCAGGGGGTGTTGGGAGCTCGCTGGGTTGTGCAGCCCGTTCAGACGGAAAGAGCCTGCCAAACACCGGTCCCCTCACATATAAATTGCATCATTAACATCGCCTAGATTATTCCAGGCTCTCCCACCGGGTTTATGGCAGCACCAGCTCAACTTAACTATTTGACTCACTGAAGACATTCAGGGTTCCTGAGTGAGCTGTGCTTAGATCTGCTGTGCAATACGCCAGTTCTGTTCTCTCTTAAGGTTTTAAACAAATCCAGAGGAAATGTGATTTTTTTTCTCACTCACAGAGGCTTATTATATAGTCTAATGTGCTTTATTTTTTTATTTATGATGTAAACCAAAGGGCACAGGTTTTTATCAGAGCTTGACTATATGGTAAAAATTAGAGTTTAGCAAAGAGGCGAAACTCAGTACAATGCTTTCAATATGTTTATATACCAGAACACGGTGTGTTCAGAATCAGCAATAGCTATTACAGTTAGCTTCATATAAGTGTGTTTTTTTATGATTGATTTGCTTTGTAAAATGACTAACTTTTTAAAGTTCAGTGGCAGCACAATCTTAAATCATAAATTACATTGTCATTATATAATGAAATATACATGCATGCATATAGAGTATATGCAAATCATGAATGCCACTGAGGTCTAATTACTTGTCCCATTTATATATGTAGTAAATGCCTACCACATAGGCAAGCACTGTAACTGATAAGAATAATTTTAATGAGAATTTACTGTTTTTTCCTGTATATATTTCTGTATAAGCATTATCTAAAACATTACAGCTACAACTAAAACTGTGCACCTTCTGCACCTGTGTGTTTTGGTTACTTGTAGGACATGCACAAAAACAAAGCATTTTCTAAGTGGAATTCAGCCTCATTGATCCATCCATGCTTGTCCTACTATTTCAGATCAACATGACTCGAGACTGGTCCATTATTAAATTTACATGGGTGACCAAAGTATGCAAACCTTGTTCTGTATCTGCTGTGACACTGCTCTGCTTCAAATAAAAATTTCTGGCCCTGAATTTTCACACTTTTCTTTTGTACATAACCTAAGCAACTCTTTCACATTATTTTTGGAAAGGACCACTCAGATGTTTAAAGTTGCTGATTAACTAATTTTAGTATGAGATTCAGTTCGATTCAGACAAATGTTCTGACATTTTCTTTTCGAATTCAGTGATACAAATCAGTACTCATTGTTAATGTCGACAGGTCATCCTGACCCAGCTGCTGCAACATAGACCCGAACCATGATACTACCTTCATTTTTGGAGGTTGGTGATTTCTCCTTGTAGCACCGCCTTGCACATGATGGATGTTCAGGTTTCTGCTGATGGTTGAAGCTAATGTAAGTAAGACTTTTATTGTCTTCAAAATGATCTTTGGTTCCTAGGAGGCCTCAGATCATTGCACAGCTTGCTTTTAGAATAATCTTTGTTTTTTTACTACTCCAATGGAGGTTAATAGTAATTTCCATCTTTTAAATACATTTGTTTTGACTGTGGATTGCTTTAGTTTAAAGTTTTTATAAGCCTTTGTTTGTTTCAAAGACTTAAGTAATGTGTTATGAAAACCAGATTTTCATAGATCCTTTTTCTTAAAAGGAAACAAGATGCATTCCTCATTATTATAACGTTGAGTGAAACACCCTTGACAACTACCATTATAAGTCCTTAAGATTTTGCCATGTCAGTGAGTGGTAAAATGAGGTGGTTGTAATAGCTCAGGAGGTCAAGTGATCCTGCTTACAGTATATCAGAAGATTGCCAGTTTGAGCCAGATTGCTAGTCTCAATGTTGCAGTATTGGCTACCTGGGCAAGATACCTGTAAGTTCCTTCAGATAAAAGTGTCCTCTTAATGACAGAATGCAGTATAATTTGTGTCATTTGTTTCATTTTAATTTTTATCTGCTTTTAAGATTTGAGCCAAAAACACATGTTTTAAATCAAATTGATCAATTAAACAAGACATTGAAAGTAACTCATTAAACAACCTTAAATTTCTGAAAT
>JAPMNP010727044.1:0-12499 GCA_029874935.1 Atherina boyeri
TCTTACATAGGCTACGGCTTCACATGATTGCAGTACCAGTTTTGGCCAGAATCTTACATACGGTACCTTTAAACATTTTAAGACCAGTCATAAAGTCAGGTGCTTGACTTAATTGCCAGCTTGCAGTGTGTTCCCAACGATGGCGAGCCTGTCGTTGAACGTTGTTGCAACAAAAATTTTTTGATTTGGCTTACTGTTTCTTAGCTTGGGGCACCTTTGCCAAATGCTGGCAGAATAACTGATAAGATATCTTTAGACAGAGTTCTGTTGGATTTAAGAACTATCTCTTAGCAAAATTGGTAAAATTCAACTAATTTTCTTTTTATTAAAAATAAAATTGAATAAATATATAAATACATAAAGAAATACACTTAGGTTTCTTTACTCGAATAGTCTTATTTTACTATCTTTGACCTACCAGTTCCAATTAACCCCTGAGCATGATTCTAACACCACCATGCTTAACAGCAGTAACAATGATCTTGGAGTTAAATGCATCACCTTTTCTTGTCCAAACATGCCTTGATCATTGTAGCCAGAGGACATTATCTGACAATCAGTCTTTCATGCAGAATGTTTTCTCTTTGTCTGCATGTTCACCTGATATTGTTTGCCTGAAGGTGCTGATTTTAAAGCAGAGCTTTTTTTTCTGTTTTGAGCTGCAGTCTCTCAATCCAAGCTTTGAAACTTATTAGATCATTGGTTGAGGGGGACAGTTAATCTCTTCTTGCAGACCTGCAAAATGGCTCTGATAACTTGACTATTCAACTATGATCTGTGTCGTGCTGCTGCAGGATGGATTTATTGCTCTTAAATACCTGATAGATGCACCTTCTCATGATGTGGCAACAATCCAAATGTTAGAGTAACAATAATTGAAAATGTAACTAATTTCTTATGTTGGCCTTTTATAATAATGTACATAAATGATAGATTTTTAAGCTAAATTTCTAGACAACATGACTAGATTTCATTTATACAAAAAACATTTCGAGGGCAAATGTTTCAATTAAATATTTTTGTACTAGTACTGTTTAATTGCAAAATAAAGCCTTAGGAAGAGCGTATTACTATTAAATGAAATCAGTATCATTCAAAATATGCCTCTTTTCTGTATATAAACTTTTGTTAGGGATTTTAATGGTGTCTTCTGTAAATTGTGACAAAAACACACAATTGTCTGAAGTTGCTCCAAAACATTGAATCAAACATTTGCACTCATTCCATGGAACCAATAGTTTCTTCTTTTCTGTTAAAGCATAACACTGTGTGCCGGTGTGTGAATGTGTGTGTGAATGGGTGAATGAGTTAGCATTGTAAAGCGCTTTGGGGCTGTAGAAATATGGCTGGAAAGCGCTATATAAATGCAAAACCATTTACCATTTACTGTGCAATGATTTTCCCTCAGAAAAACCAAAGTTCAAAGAAATCCCTGAAGTATTTGACTTCTACCTTTTGTGGATGATGAAGGAATGCAAATGTCCTTTTTGAACAGTACAGTTAAAGGTGTATGTTGTTTTTTTTCTCCCTGCAGCAAGCATTTAATGCCACAGCAGTGGTACGCCACATGCGGAGGTTGCAGCTGGGCACAAGTCTCGAGGGACCCAGTCAGATTACTCCCACCAGCCCTTGCCACGGACATCTGCTCCCAGAGGAGGAGGTGGAAGAAGAAGAAGATGAGCTGGGAAATGAGGAGGAGGAGAGCTGTAAGTTAGCATTTTACAAATAGACAAATACAGCTTCAAACTTGTTTGTGTTAACTGTATTTGATTAGATACTTAATGGTGTATGGTAGGATTGGACATAAAGCCAAGTTGTCATGACAACTGGGAGACTTCTAATTTTTTACGCCAAGTCTTTGGTTCAGTCGGTTTGATAAGCATTTGGACAGTGATACAGTTTCCATGATTTTGTTTCTCTCTGTGTGCCACCATAATGGAGTTGAAAAGAAGCTCTTAAGCTGTGTTTGATGTGTAGATTTACAGTTTTGATTCAAGGGATTTAAACAAATCTATATTGCATTAGCTGTTTATGAATTACAGTTTGTCTTTACAAAGTATCTCAAAAGCTCAAAAAACAAATTGAAGAAACTAACAATTAGAAATATAAAGACTATATTTGATGCCAGGATGCAAAGCATTTGGCAGTAATGAAACTGCCTACACCATGTTTGACAGAAGATGAGGTATGATTAGTTACAAAATGTTACATATGCACTANGTGCAGATGAGCACAATTTGTGCTTATTTTTTTCATGGTACCCAGTACGTCTGCCAGATTAATGCGTTTCAACTAATTTCAATTTTCCTTTTGCACCTTTCATCTGTGCCTTTTGTAGAAGGATTATGGTTGGTCACCCAGTTTGCTCCAGAAAGGAATTTTTTAACATGCAGTAGACTTTGTTAGTTGATGTGTTTGAAGGCTAACCATGATGTTATCCTCACCCAAAGTTATTTGTTTTTTAGGGTCTAAATCTTTCCAAATGTCTTAGGCTCCTAAACCTAAAAACAAACAATCATAAAATGTAAAAAGCACAAAATCTGACAAAAGATTAATTCAAATCTCTTGGTTGACAGTTATGTGTGTAATGCCATTACCACTCCAGCCTCCAAACATGGACCTTTGGCTGATCCTCAATTTATGGCACTTTTGTAAAACACATAAAATGCTACTTGTCTTGGTTGGTGGAATAAATATTACTCATGTGATTTTAAGTTAAATTTCAGAGGAGTCCCCCCCCCTCCCCCCCTGCAATGTCTCCAGTTATAATGAAAGCTACCAAAAGCAGTTAAACACTTGTAATTAACCCAAGGCCTATTACCTCTTTCATTTTAATCAAAGAATGAGCAAACAGGACACACCTGGACGTGAAATAGCTTATCAGTCAATTTTCCTGTGTATTTGAGACTGTTGAAATGGTGTGACTCTGTAAGATATGTTTTTAAAATCCTAAATTTTTAATCAATTACTTTATGAAAGCTTTTCAATCAAAGCTGAAAGTCAGATCTTGGTTCATGTTTTTACTTTGGCATTTCAAATAGATTGTGGTAGGCTAATGTACAAAGGCAAAAATTGCACACACTAAAAAAGTCTCAAATGTTGTAAATTTTAAGACCACAATGTAAATGGATCTAAATTCAGTTTAGAGTGCTAAACTGTCAATGTACCCAACTTTATGATCAATCATCTACTGTAAGCTTCAGTCGACTTCAGCCAGCACAGTTTGGTGCTTAATCATACTCCTTACTCTAAGTATGAGCTCATTTCAGATTGACAGAAAGACAGTGAACATGTGTTCTGTGGTCAGATGAATCTCCTATGAATGATTTATTTCCTTTTTGAAAGATGGATCTCAAGTTCTTTGGGATGAATATAAAAAAGATAATTTATGCTGCTGTAAATAAAAGGTTATAACATCATAGTTTGTGATGGTATGAAGGTTCATTAGTTTCAATGGCATGAATGAATTGCATATAACGCTGATAATAATCATTCATTTGTACAACTGTGTCATTAACAAATTCAAATGAATTACAGTCAGATATTACACTTTTAAGCTAATATTGGAATTATTTCCTTTGAGCAGTCCCTGTCAACACTAAAGCTTTTCTCACATTTGATTAAGGCAGATTTTTTGGAGAAATTGTAGACTTTTTAGACTTCTTCTGTCGTTGTTTTGTGTTTCACTGCAAGATGTTTTCTGCTGGAGATGTGCTCTCAAAGGCTGGAAACAGGAAAGAGGGGTCACAGGGGAACCGCTGTTTATCAATGTTTTATTCTATTCATTCATTTAAATTTTTTAGCAGGAAAGGATTAAAAACAGTTTGGCCTGACTCGGTATAATACTGTTTACTAGCAGGTTCTTGCTGTGCAGAAAGTACAGCACAACAGTCATCACAGTAACACAGAACTGAAGCAGTGAAATCTTCCAGAGGTTTTCTGGACGAATTAAATGTGCTAATGCAGGGTTGAAGAGGTAGAATTCATTTTAATGTTTCTGAGATATCGGGCTGACAAAAAAAAAAGCTGTATAGCTGAAGGCTTTAGGAAGTTCATAGCCTACTTCCTGCCCCTTGTACTTCTGTTGCCACTACTATGAGAACATTAACCACACTTTAAAATATAATAAAACTCTTTCACTGCTCAAACACCCAGTGTCCCACTATGAGGATGGTCGCCGTGGAAGTAACGAGGGCAGCACAGATCGGGACAGCCTGAGAAGTTGCACCTACTGCTGCAGGCCAACCAGCCGCATCTGAGCACAGCCTCCTGTTGTCATGGTGACGTTGTATCCCTGGAGCACCCAGAGCCCATCCCCAGTCTGGCCAGGAATGCAGAGTAGATATCAGGCAGTCTCTACCAGAGAACATCCACAGCCTGAAGGCCCCTTCTACAGTGTGGGCAATACACACTGTAAGTCTTTGTTACATCATGATTAAAGACAAGCTTTAACCCCACAAGGGTATGCAAGGCTTTTTCAAGCACACAGATGTTTTTTTATTTATAAAAGAGTCTAACCTCAACAAACCCCCGCTAGCGAAACATGCAGTTGGTCTTTATGCAGGCGTAGCAGAGTGTGACCAATTGGCAGTATGTACATTACAACAAGTCATCAGGATGTTTGTTTCAGGGGAGATTTAAGCTTCTGGAGCTTGAATCAAAGATTGACCCTAAAAAGAATGTCCCTCGTAATTTTTCCGCCTTCCATAATCTGTCACATCTACCTCTAATCATATTTATTGTGTTTTTACATCCATTTTACCTACACACTCTACATTATTGGCAGCTTTGTCAAAAAAATCTGGCCAGATAGGGCACAAAGAAAACACTCTTTAAAGGGAATCAGTACTGAAAGCTACTCCTGCATGTCTTTATCCTCTTTATCCACTAATGTGACCCCACTCACTGATCACGTAGCTGAATATAATCTCTGTCACGGTGTGTCTTTACTGCAGATCCAATCTGTCCATTTACTTCTTACTGATCAAACCTTTTCTTATATTGTGATTTAAACGTTTTATGTCTTTTTTGGAATATACATATACATATGAATTCCTTTTGTTTAAAGCCTTTTAGAAAGGAAGATACTTGAAAATGGCAGGTGATTCTGGGGGTTATGGACTCTATATTCTGGCTCAGACTGGGATTGTGAGGGGCGGTTCTAACCTGATGTGTCTGCATGCGTCCTGTTGGGGAAATCATTGAAATGTATGAATATCAAAAGGAGATTATTTTGTTTGTTTGTTCGTTTGTTTTATGGCTGTTCTGTTACCAGAGGCTCAAACTGAGATCCCAATAAGTCTGCATATCCATTGGCCTCTCATCTTGTCAGGGGGATTGTTCTAGAGGAGAAATAATGTTGATTAACCACCATGTTTGGAAGGAAACCATCATAACATGCTCATCCTCCCTGTTCTGTTTCTGAAGAGTGACTAAATATCCGCCAGCTGTCAGTATCTGGTTCTGGCTCAGGTCCGGCTCATGCAGAGCCGGAGGGATCTCAGTCTGGGTGCTCCGCCTGCTCTGTGCTGTGCACCTCTAGTGGATGAAGTTTTGGTCTACTGTTTGCATGACCTGGTTAAATATGTTTACATGAATGATGATCAATTAGTATACACACACATGATTATTATTACTCTGTTGTATTGAAAAAAAAAGATGTAATACTGTAATTTGAGCTATATAATGTGAAGTGAGTAACACCAGAAGTAATGTTGGTGATAAAATACAACACGGCACAGTGGACTTCTCATTTGCATTGACTATGATGGCCAAGTCTCTCTGAGTGACATTTCTCCTGTTCTATGTTTATTAATAACTCTTTTTTTCCTTGCTTGCTTTGTTTTTTTTATATCCACTCGCTAGAGAAGGAAAAAACAGACAACAACAAAACAACAACAACAACAACAACAACATCAACAACAAAAATACATATCAGCCACAGAGCAAAATATATAAAAATGTCAGGGTGCTGGAAGCATCATTTATCTACCAGTGTGCACGCTTTACATTAGTCCTACTGAGGGAAAGACCTCCACTACTTAAGCCATACAGAGAGATGATGATGTTTTATAACAGATTACGATAGGTCATATTTTTTCATGTATGACTCAGTTAAAGGATGGCCATGATTCTACAATAGATTTAATACAGAGAAAAATATTGAATACAACTCCAACAACAAATTCAATTTCCCTAATCCTGATATTGATCATTCTTTGCCATTATAATGATAAAGTATAACATGCCAGATTTAATTATTTTCATTAGCTTTGGAGATCCGCTGTACCAATCCATCCACCTGAGTTGATGTTTTGTTGCACCTGTAATCACTGGTACATGCAGGTCCATAGTAGAGGAAAAGATGGCAATCACTCTGGATTTACATGACTGTAATTGTGGAAAATATGCAAACTGTGTTTGAAGGGCTTCATGTTACCTGTATGATAGCCAATGTTGATGACTTTGATAACCTGGCTATTATATGTTTGGAAATGACCTTTTATTGAACCTTTCCTGGGATTTGTTTCCACTTGGCTGTTTTTTTAAAGCTTCTCTTCTCCATTACAAACACATCTAAATGCATAAAGAAACACATGTATATTATATATATATATATAGATATAAATATAAGTATATATTGTATATCCTTTTTTTGTAAAAGCTGTTTTGAGCTACAAATGTATGGATGCAATGCATCATGGGTTATTGAAAAAGATGTATGAAAATAAGATTTGTACCCACAGAGATATGACTGCAGGAAAAGAAATAAAATTCCTTGTCTATGCATTGTGTGTGCTGTCATAACGGAATGATTTTTTGATGAAAGGTAAAGAGAAAGCACAGCCGTTTATTGAACTGATGCAGTTACAGTGCTTATACAGTAGGTAATTGTTTACAAGTTTACAAGTTCTATATTTTCAATGAGTAAACAACATGGAAAATGAGTTATTCTAAAAGGTGATCAACATATGCTTAAAGGTTGAATATGGAACATTTTTGTTAAAAGCTATATTAAAAAAATAATATTAATAACAATACCTCCACAAGGCGTTTGGAGGGGTGCAGATTGAAAGTACAGCATATACTTAAAATTCAAATTATATTAAATTAGAATATTATGAAATCATTTTGACGTGTTTGACAATGGCCTTATGTTTACGTCTACCAGCCAATAGTGGCCGCCATTGCGGGTTGAAAAATACAGTCCCTATGTTCCAGTAATATATTTGGCACAGCTCGGCTGGCACTGGGTAAAATGACGGAGTCTGCAAGTCAAGCAGCTGCTTCAGAACCCCGGAGATATCGTTGTCCGTCTCAGAAGAGGAGTAACCGCAGAAGAACAAAATCAAGAGTAAAGTAAGGTGAAGCCTACAATAGATGGACACACAAAAAAATTCCAAGGCATCAAAACACATGTGGAAATGGCTACTTTTCTCCCGGGTTGGTAAGCGAACTCCCTTGCTAACTTGGTGAACATTAGCCAGTTAAACTCCTCTACAATACATTTGTCTCTGGACACGGTGCAGGCTGGTCACTTGATGAATCACAGCGAACCTGGCAACCAGACTGCTGGAATTATTTTTCTGCCATTGCAACTACAACCTAAACACACTAGATGTTGCTATTGTGTTCATATTCCCTATCCAACCTTTAATGCATTGTAAAATAAACTAATATAATATAAAAGTATAGCCTTGAAAAACACCACAGCTGGGTGGTTTTATTAAACAACATTCTGCATGTTTACTCAACTGTCAGACATTATGTCCTCACACTTTTATACAAATTTAGTACATCTATATAAATATATTACCTTTAAAACTGAAACCCTCTATAGTTTTGACTACTATGGATGTAATGGAAATACATATTACAAAACATATAACAACAGAACAAATTATGCTCATACTTATTATGTGAGTTCCATTTGCATTGATTTATAAGACAGCCTATTTAATCTGTTGTGATTTCTTAATTCATTAATATAATGATCCAACAATTCACAAACACACATAGACAGACGGTGAGAATATGAAATGCTTTTACATGTGTACACACTTGGATTCATTCTACAATAAAGACCAGAATTAATCGTAGTAATAGAAATATTTTCTTAAGACAATGTATTTGTGCTTGACCAAAAAATATTGCCTTATCCATGAATATGAAGCAGTGTGATCTATCTACTGCAAAATGTACCTCACAACGTGCCTTGCTGCTTCTGATTGTCAATACATAAGCAACTGCAGAAAAAAAAATCTTCACAATCACACTTCTTTCTCTGCATCATCCAGCACTGCGGTCCTCCTCAGTCGCTCTTTGACTTGAAGGAATTCTGCTTCCTCTTGCTTCTCTTTCTCTTCTCTTTCCATCTGCAGATGAATGCATGGTTACACATGGAGCTTGTGTGTAACTACAGGGAACTAGAACTAGAACACAATTTATACAGGATATTCTCTACATAGAGCCAGTTTACTAAATACAACTGTATAATGTGTTAAATTATACTCAAATACTGCACCCAAGCAAAATGTTTATATATTCATGCAGTATTTGAGCTATACCCATTTGGCCATAATACAGATAAATTGTTATTTTTACTCCACTCCGCTAGCTTTAGGGTTTTGTCCATGTTTTACAATAAACAAAGTACTCAAGTTGATTCACCATGACCAGTCATTGAATTATATTTACAGATTAATATTGACCACTTTTTTTATAAAGTGTAGGAACACCTTTTAAATATTAACAAGACATCTGAGATTGTTGTGGGCTTCAGGGAAATCAGGAATATGCGAAACACCATTCTCATCCCGGTAGTAGAGGTGGAGGTGAACTGGAAATGCAACACTGAAACTATCTGCTACCTGTTGAGGAAGCTTCTGTCTGGAATCAACCAAAGTGATTACAGAAAAATGCTGCATATCTTCTAAAAGTTTGTATTGGAATGTGCAGTCGCTTTGCAGCCATCTGTTGGTACAGCACCATGAGAGCCAATGACTCAGAATAACTCAACAAACTGATAAAGAAAGCTGGTTTGGTGCTGGGGACTGCTCTGAAGTCAGGAGGGCTATTTGTGCAAGGATAAATGCTGCACAAGTTGTGAGATGTAATGTCCAATACTTCACATTCTCTGCACAACATATTAATCTAAGAACAGCTTGTGTTCAGTCATCTTCAGGTCTACAGCAAATAATAAAATATTTTTTTATACTGCATCATTTAATTTAATGTAATTTGATTCTTAATGCAACATGAATGATTAAACTAATAACAATAGAATAGAGCGGCTCCATGATACCTGTCTAAGCGTGTGCAATGCGATAGTGCCCTACTTTTCCAGATAATATCATTATGAACCTGCATATGAAATGCCATGAGAATCCACACAGTCCATGGTTCTGAGCACACAGGTAGAACTCTTATAAATGCAATTTTAGGAAACATCGTCAATGATTTTCTATATGTGGTGCCCCCAAAATGACATAAATGGAAAATGTATCAAATTTAGGAGCTGAATAGTACAGGTATAATGTGAAACATATGAGGTACATGAGTAAAGACTGGGCTGGACTGCCCTCTGCTGGCTGACTGTGGAACAATTTCATATACCACAGCAACAAATTCATATTCTTTCTATGTTGGTCTGAAATGCTCTCAGTGAAACAAAATTCTAATGTTAGTTACTGGCTAAGTTTGCAAGCCAAATCAAACAAGTATATTTGTCATGAAGCATAAGTGAGTAATGACAGTTTTGCATTTCTTGTGTGTACATTTTCTAGCCTCTGTTTTCTTTTCAGGAGCTCTTGATGAAGGGGAGATGTGTTCCTCTTTGCTTCCTCCTGATCCCGTCTTGCCTTCACCCTTTGCTCCCATTTCCTCTTCTCCAGAGCTCTCTGGAGTTCAGTCTTTTCTTCCTGGGCCACCCTCCTGCCAGAAACACAGACAGAAGTTAATGATTTATATGTACCATGTAAGTGAGGTGTGAATGTACGACTTCCAGGGCATTATCTGTCTAACCTCTTGTGGGTCATCTGCAGTTCTTTTTGGAGCTCCTTGTGACTCCTGGAGGCAGTTAGAGGACTGAGAGGCTTGTAAGGTTTGATTAAATTACTGTTTTCCTCCTCACTCAGCAGCTGGGAGAGAGGGGCCTGAAACTCTGGTAATCTGATCTGTTTGTTTTGGTGTGTATGTATCATGGAGGCTGAGGAGAAGAACATACAATGAAACAGCATATATCTTACTACTAAGACAATAGCTAAGAGGAACAATACAATAAGCCTGTACTAACACAACTGAAAAGATTACTTGCAACACAATGTAAATACTTAATTAGACAAGTAAACAAAATTTTCAACGAGTAAATTAAATTCACCTAACACATTGGGTTTTTACTGAAAAGCTAATATCATAATGCTCTACCTCAAATACAAAAGTCCAAGAACCTTGCTAACCGCCATATCAGTAAGATACAAGAAAATAAATCCTCTTTCAGTGACCAGCAAAACAACACATCATCTAAAAGGAAATGCACCCTCACAGAAAACAAGAACCCTGCTTTAAACCTCTTCTGGGGCCTTATTGATTGGAGTTTGCATGCTTTCTCCATGTGTGTGAGTTCTCTCCAGGTACTCCAGCTTCCTCCCACAGTCCAAAATCACATGTTAATTGGTATTCTAAATTGACCCTAGGAGTGAGCGTAAGTGGTTGTTAGCCTTGTTTGTTTCTGTGCTGGGCCTGTGATGGACTGGCAACCTGTCTAAGGAGCTGCCTCATGTCTGACAGCAGCTGGAATAGACTTCAGACCTCCTTCTGTTACCCTGAATTGAATTAAGTGGGTACACAAGATGGATGGATGAATGGATGGATGGATGGATGGATGGGTGGGAAATACACTAAAGTAGATTCCCTTGTAAGTTGAAGAGAGGCTTGTAGGAATACTTTAGCACACTCTGCTGGTCTTCCATCTCCTACTTGTCCCTATCTATTGTGGATTTAAGCCTTACAGCACAAACACTTCAGATACAAGTCACAGAACAGCCTGCATGTTATAGAACAACCTAAAGATAGGCTATGCAACATTTGCTAGAAGGTAGATATTGTGGCCACAAGTGACAGACGATAATGTTAAAAGATAAGCTTGCAGTTCCACAGACGCAGGAAGGTCGGATCTCACTTATAAGAAGGAGACTGTGTTATTTCCTCTTTCAGAAAATTACAGCTTTGAAGCACAGTTTCCTTGAATTGCCACGTCTCTAGGCAAATGGTTTATTGACAGCCACATAAGAGCTCATTGATATAACAGATCGTGTTTCAACCTTTTACTCTTTATCAGTGACAGTCAAGATCAATAAAAATGTCCCCTCTGCAAGTACTATGATGTGCACCTGTGCTTTATGGTAAAGAATCACACAAATCTTAACATATCCTTGCTTCCTCCTTGACACAAAACTGGCCAGCAGAGGCAAACATCTCATCCTGCCTCCTGAGGGTGATCATAATGATAATAACAAACATTATAGATGCCAGGCAGGTTCAGGGGTTAGCACAGTCGTGCAGCCTTACAGTGAAAAGCATCCCACTTTTTTCTAGCTAAAATAACAATTTAGACAACCAGATGTCCTAACAATAGCTCAGGTAGGAACTTATAAAACAATATGACATACTATCTTTGTAGATATTTTCCTTACCCGACTGATTAGGGTGTCTTTCCCTAGTATGTGGAATATGTTGGAGCTCTCTCTGTCAAAAGAAAAAAGAACAAATCACATAAATAACATACCATGTAATTATTCACTGGAAACATTTAACCTTTAAAAAAAATCAGATAATAAAAGAAAAAGTCAAACAAATAGTATAAATCGAATATATAGCAATCCAATATAAATCTGACATGATACTAAACCCTAAAGCTCTACATATATAATCTATTGTTTACTTATACTACCTTATATATCTTTCTGTGTGGAAATTCAGAGACTATTTATTCATTACATAGATTTGAATTGGTTTTTATCTGAAAGAAAGAAAAAAAAACCCAAAAACAATTATATCTGTTAATTACTGTATAGATTAATCTAATCTAAGGCCAAATCTACCCTAAAATAGAGTGTGGTTGAATAGAAATCTCACATGGCAGCAACACAAAGACATATTATAATCCTGACAGACAAATGAAATGTCAGCTCTGCTTCATAAGTCCAGTGAAGCGAGCACCCTTACTGGTGAGCTGCTACCTCATTAATGAAAAGATCAAACAGAACACAGTTTGATTCCCACTGAGTTATTCATTTGATGGAGTTTGAGCAGAATTAATTGTTGAGACAAGAATTTAGCCTCTGTGGGACGCAGACCGGACAGCTGAATAAACCTTTGAGCCAGTTTCTCTCTGCCTTTGTTTTCTGATCAAATACTCAATGAATGTGGAAAATGAATATGGGGATACATAAATAAGATAGGCAGAATGCTGTGTTTTACAATAAATCACCATTTTAAG
>JAPMNP010727046.1:0-14935 GCA_029874935.1 Atherina boyeri
TCGCAATGGATTGTGAGAATACACAGAGCGACCCAGCACAACTCAGACACCAACAGAAACTCCACGTCAGACTACTGCATATAGCATATATAATTTCAGAAAACTGCATATAGCTCGTTTAATCCTAAAAACAAAAGTAAAATAAGAAGCTGGTCTCATATAAAAAAGCAAACCTTTTTTAGTTCAGAGGTCCAAATCAACCACAAATTAACATAAACACATTGTTATTCATTTATCAGAATTTGAGCAAAAATGAGGAATCAGTGAAAAACCAGGTAGGAGCGTCATTAGCATAAGGCAGATGCTGCTAATCAAATGCAAATGGGATTATGATCATCAACAAGTGCAACCACTTCTATAAAAGCTAAAGTTTTGGTAATATGTTGGTCTGGATCATTTAGTCTGGATCATTCAGGTGTGTCGGAAACCAAACACACAGGACGGCAGAATAACCTGAGAGAGTCAGAGTCACTGAAAAGTTCATTTTTGGGGAGAGTCATGCTACAAAAAACCAACCAACCAAAAACAATATATCTAAAAAATGAGAGAAAACCCCGAAGTACAGCTACATCTCTCTAACTCACCACTATCTTGGCATCTCGAATGGTATTTTCCGGCACGGTGACCCAGTACTCTGACTGCTCCCAGTTTGGTGGCTGGTTGTGGACGTTGGTGATGATGACAGTCAGATCCACGGAGCTGCTGCGGTTCCCTCCGTCAGATGCCACGATCTGCTGGTTGATCCTGGATGTCTGCGTGGAGACACATAGTTATCAACATCATTTTGAGAGTGAGCCTTTACTCAGAGCTGCTTTCTTTATAGTTTTTTTTGTCAGATTTATTTTTTGTCATTCTGAAGGAACATGTCCCTTCAACATTTTGTCAAAAATATGCCGCCAAGACTTCGATATCAATCTGATGTTAGATTAGATGTTACTGTTAAAGCAGTTGTTCAGTCATTAAACACAGCGGAACAGTGAAAGAGATAATACTGAAATGTTAATCTTTAGGATTGTTTGCAAAGAGTCAAAAGAGAAATAGTCTTTTACTGAATTATTGACTGAAGAGTTGTTTGAAAGTTGGTTAAAAGACGAGAAGAACAGAGGCGAGATGACAGAAGAAAAACAGTCGGCATCATTTATCGCAGACATTTATTTAACAGACAAATTCATTGTGGATTTTTATCTTGACTAGAAAGAAGATACATTTAGAAAATTGATGACAGCCTTTTAAAATGTAAGACAACAGCGTGTTTTCCTCTTTTTAGAGAAGAGACGGCAAAGCCGATGCTGCCATCGGCATTCCAACCTGGCAACTATGCTGTCATTATCTGGACAACCCTGTATACAGGCACAAAACTGACTGATATGTAAGAACTGAAAAGCACAGAAAACTGTGTTTGTGATATCTAAAAAGGGTGGAGATTTTGAGAATGTTTCAGCAATTTGGTAAATTAAACAAATCTTAAGCCGGGCATACACTGTGCTATTTTTGGCCAGTTTAGAGCCGATTTGTCACTCGTGCGACTAATTTTGGGATCGGGCCGAGTCTCAGCTAAATAACGGATAACGAGAAGCTATTAACACCTCACGACCAGATCCCTATCAGCAATCGCATTGGTCGCAAGAAAATCAAACCTGTTTGAAAACCTGGTCGCCCCTCCTGAGGGTATCGCAGAGTTGAAGCAATGCCCCGACCCGATTTACCTCAAACTCACACTGCGCATGCACGGACACAAGCAGAAGTGTAAACAAGTTTCATCGCAATCGGAGCAACATGGCAACGCAGCGTCTCATTGGGACGGAGAGAACGGAGACTCAACTAGTTGAACTCTGGCAGGCTCAACCGTGCCTTTTCAATGTAGCGGAGTTTATTTAGTTTGTTTTTTTTCCTTAGCATTACTTTGCTTAGCTTTCTTCCCGGTTGTTCTTCTTCTGATTTAATGTTGACACTCTGTGTCGCCAACTCCGAGTTCTTCTTCTTCTTTTTTATTTTTGCGCTGCACATCAGCATACAAGTGTTGTGTATGGACCACTAGCTGTATAATATCTAATTGAATAATTATATAAGAATAATAAAAATAGGAATATCCTATGGAATAATAATACGGTATGGATGTACAGTGTGAGCATCCGGCCAGCGGGTCGTATAGTGTGAGGACATGAGTAGTGAGCAGGAACTAAACACCCGCGACTGAAAAATCGCAGTGTATGCCCGGCATTAGAGAGTGAGATGAAGGAGTAAGAGTATTTTAAGAAGGTGTATCTTTTAGAATGATGTTGTTGTCACTGGGGACATTTCAGCGGGATGTTGTAGGACTTGTGTCAGGGCAAAAGGCTCTGGCAAACACTGGCAGTATGCTATGGCTTTTATGAATGCAGACTAGTGATATCAGCACATAGTTGCAGCGAAAGTGACACAAACACTGATATGAAAAGACAAAGTGTCTCCCTGCAATATGGACTGACCTCTAAAGAAACTCACACGAGAAGGAAGATCAAACAACAGGCTGCCTTAAATGCAGCAGCATCTCTTTTAAGTTGGTTGACAAGAGCTGAATAAAATCCTTGTGGAGCTGTGAGGGAACTGCTGCTGCTACTGACCTGTGAAATGGGGTGGTTGACATAAATCCAGCCAGTGCTAGGGTTGATGTGCAGGTAAGCTGGCTTTTGATTGGACAGTGAGTAAGTGATGGCAGCGTTGCTCCCCTGATCGTCATCGTGAGCCGCCGCTCGCAAAAAACTAGTTCCAACCGGGCTGTCCTCCCTCAGGAAGTCTAAAAACAACAGAGAGATAACAATAATGAAATGCTGCAGATCCAACAGTTACTACATGTTGTCCATGAGCATGCACCATCTGCAAAATCACATTCCTACTTGAGCTAAACCAACCGAATTTCATTCAATTTGACTGAACGCAGAGCAACATCATGTTCTGTGATGGTAAGCAGATATTATAATAATGGGAACATGCCATTGTGATGTGTCAGCAGTGTGTCACCTCATTTTGTCATTTCTGGGTCTCACTCTGCAAAGTCAACTGATTCATTTTTAAATTTATGAATATAACCTCCAATCCTGCTGACTGTGATATGTGTCAGCGCTGATCAGACAACAAAAACAACGAGCAGAGAGGAGGTCGCCTGCTGCATTTCATTCTGTAATAACTGCGTTTCAAGCATTATGCTAGTAATAATGTCCTTTTTCACATGCGTGGGTCTCGCTGGGTACATTTTCAACTGAACAATCACATTAGATCCCGCTGAGTCTAATGTATGTCAAAGCTGTACGGAGGGCTGAGCAGTCCGCTATATCTGTTGTTTGTAATACCTTCAAATGCATCTCAAATTCCAACCTGTAAAGCACCTCTCCTTTAAACGGCAGGAGGGAAATAAGGATCACATTAATGTTTCCATATTGAAGGAGACATCATTGTCAAGTCTGTTTTAACAAGCCGAAAAGAGGAAGGAGGGGTGATGTGATGGAGCAGCTCAGTGATGTGCTTCTAACCAAGGGCTTTAGATTGAAACCAACACACAGGAAAACACAGCTTTGTATTTAATTTCCTTCACTTCCAACATTAATCTGGTTTCATTTTAAAATGATCATGATTTCATATAATAAACATTCTTTTTACAGTTTGGCTTACAATTTGGCTGTCACGGACACTATTAAAAGAGGCCATAGTTACATTCAAACGCAACATTTAAAGGTACCATATGCAAGATTCTGTCCGAAACTGGTACTGCAATGATGTGAAGCCGTAGCCTATGTAAGAAATTGCTAACAATGGCCAAAATAGGCCAAAATAGCCATACTTTTGTAATGTCTTGTAACATGTCAGCACCATTTAATAATAACTTAAAATAAAGATGATACATAATTCTTAGATATGGCTCCTTTACTGATTACACGCTACTTTTCTGGTTGCCTTTAGGCTGAAACATAATTTGGTAAGGATTAGACATCAAAACTATTTGTTTCGGGTTTGAAAAGGATCATAGTTAAGGGTAAAATACATTCTTTTGACAATGCAACTGTCACCGTCATGAACACTTTTACCCTTCGCATGCATTTGCTGTCACGACCAGTGGCGCTCACAGATTGTTAATCTGTATCTGCCTGCATGTGTATACACATGAATGAGTCTGAGATTTTGTTGGCCTTTGTTGGTTTTCTGATTTGCTCTTGTTTAATTGTGAGTGCTGCTGTATGAGTAACAGCATCATGTTTAGTGCAATGACCCAGCTAATCATCTTTTATTTAATATTTGTTTTACCAGGCAGATGCTTGAGATCAAACTATCTCTTTTATGAGGATGGCCTGGCCAACATGGAAGCATGGACACAGACAAGTCAACACATTACACAATACCAACAATATTAAAAACACACATTAAAACAATAGTAAAACAAAGAACATTCAACAATTTAAAAGAATATTGTGCAGAAAAGCACCTGCATGATCCCAAAATCTCGCAACATGTTGTAAAAACAGGGAAAGAAAGAAAGGCCTAAAGTTTGAGCCTGGAGTCTGTTCCAAGTAAAGGGACAAAAGTACATGTACAGTTTTGGAAACATTTATATCTTCTTCCCGATCATCCCCATGTACAATATACATCATCAGTTGCACATAAAGCATTAGTTCCCAGTCCTCCTCTCATTACTCTGGCACCAATTCACACTTTGACCTCTCATTTGTGACCTGGCTATTTCTGTTACTTCGACAGGCTTCTGATATCTAGCTACTTTTTTCATTCAGCAGTTTTAGTTTGGTTCATGTTTGCAAAACTAAAACCACCGAGTCGAACAGATTTCCTTTTTGTGGACTTCTCGACCATTGTTTTTATCATCATTTCTTTTAAAGTGACACACCACTATTTGGGCAAATATTGTCATTTTCCACCTCCCCTTAAAGGCCCAGTGTGTAAGAATTACCGCCATCTAGTGGTGTGCTAATTGAATGCAAGCAACCGAGTAGTGCTCTCTGACGCCTGCCGTTTAAGCACGTTATTACCACTATACTATACCACTATATAGCGATACTTCTGCTTTGTTATCGATGCCGATAGGTTATAAGCTCGCCTCTTTGTCGTTTTTCGTGGCCTGCATACTCAGAGATCATCTAATGGAGCGACTCTGCCCTGAAACAGAGGGACTTCAAAACAGGAGCGTCCCAACTTTTCTGCTAGGCGAATAAATTAGCCTCTCTCCTATAGTCAATCTGCTTCAGGTCAGGAATTTTCTTTATCTGGTATAACTATACCAATGTAGACTATTGTTTTCTCCCTGTTATTTCGTTTTCTTCTCTTGGATATTTGACTCCCTCTCATGGGGCAAAGTGTTTGGATTGTCCTCCATTTCAATTGAAAACAGTAAGTTGAATGATCCATGATCGTCTTTGCTTGTTTCTCCTCTCCCCCCTCCACCCGAAAACACACAGGGACTCACAGCTGAAATGCATAAGGCTGACAAGTATAACCCCATTTGGCTAATGTATTCAAAGATGGCGATCCAACATGGCCGCCTCCAGTTGGGGGCGGTGCACCTTATGTATCTATAAACAACTCATTCTAAGATACGATAACGCTTTGATGAGAATGTGATTGTGATTAGCTGTCGGTAAAATACGTATTTATGAAAACAATACTTGATTTTTATTAAGAAAAAGATGAATTTGTTACACACTGGACCTTTAAGTTAAACAATTGAGTTTTACCTTTCCCCTGTTCATCCAGCTGTTCTCCGAGTCTGGCCACCCCATTTGTAGATTTAGTTTAGCATGAATCAGTTTAGCATTAGGTGCTAATGGTCTAATCCGATTCAATGATTCATGCTAAACTAAAGCTACAAATGGGGTGTCAGACTCAGAGAATGGCTGGACAAACAGGGGAAAGATCAAACTCAATTGTTTAACTTGAGGGGAGGTGGAAAATTAACATATTTGTCCTAATGGTGGCGTGTCACTTTAAGTTTGATACAAACAAAATGTTTTGATATGCAAATAACTTCTTTGGGGAGAGTCTGCAGCCCTTCACGGCTAAACATGTTAATGTGTGTGTTGTTTCATAATGATTCAGGAAAGATTCATGAAATAAGTACAGTAACTGTACACATGACATTACAAAGCCCATTTTTAGACATGAAATCATGCAGTTTTATGCATTTGGCCCTTGGTGTTTTGAGCCTCACTGGCATCCATCTAAATCTAGTTTATGTCAAACAGCTTGAGGCCTGAAAGGTTGACTCTTGTTATTATCTAGAATCTTATTTAAGAGGCATGAAAACAATATCAAAGAGCATCTTTGAAAACAAAAAATATTGGAAAAGGTACATGAATACACACATTTAACATATTCACATGCAGCACATACTTAGTGTCATCTTCATAAATAAACTTCAATAAAATGCTAAAAGCTCGCTAATGTGACCAATTGGCTGTATTTAGGGAACAAGTATCTGTAAACCTTTCAAATAAAAAACACTCATAAAAAGATCATTCCTACTATTTTTTTTTGCCAGGAATTTGGTCCCTAATTGGTATAAAGCCTACTGCATATTGACCACATTTGCAAATTCAACATTAAACAGACCCCTGGTACAGGCTGATAAGGATTGTAGTTTCTTTCTTCCTTGCAGAAGTTCTTGCGAAAAAATATTTTTAAATCTACACCAAATTTAAATTACTTTCATGTACACATGCTTCTGCAAGTTGTTTCTGCTGCCAGAGGACACTGTTCACTTCACAGTAAACAGACTTCTCTGCAGGAGAGGGAAACTCTGAATATGTTACAGCTAATAGAAAGTAAAGAGAAAACACCCACGAGCTGCTTATCATGTCGTCCCTAAAGCCCAAAACCTTTGCAGAGTGTTGTATGTGGATAAAGACCATAAGATGAATAACAAGTAGGCGAAACAAGAGGTGGTTTTTATCAGGAAAATCCCTGTAAACAGCACATACACACACACACATACACACACCAACCAGCAGTAAATGAATGCATGTCCCAGAAACATTTTAATCTGCCTGTTAAATAGTTAATGAGCCACTCTGAGTGTTTTTCTAATCGGACGAAGAGAACTTCTGACATGATGCTTATCAAAACACATATTTGCACACATAGTAAACAAACATGGACCCGTGGGAGCTGGCGGCGAATATTTCATCAGTCTTAAGAGCTTTTCAGGATTACAAATATGCAGATTAGTACATGACAGTGACAACAAACACAGTTTTCACTTCAGCTGTTTTGTCCAAACAGGTGAAGCACAAACAGTAAGTAAACAGTGTGAGTCCACATATGTCCACACATTTCAACTAAAGGAAGCTAGGCAGAGCGTCAGACACAGGAAGTGCTTCTGGTGTTGGTTGTGGTACTTACACTGGTAGCGACTGTTTTCAAATTTGGGGTCGTTGTCGTTCTGATCTGAGATCAGCACCGTGATCTGGCAGATTCCGATGAGCGGCTCCTCGGCCTGATCGGTGGCCGTCACAGAGAGCGTGAACTCCCTCTGACGCTCACGATCAAAACTCGTCACCGTCGTGATCACACCTGTTAAACAAAAGGACAAAATCACCATGGCAAAGGTCACATGCAACATGTTCTATTATCATTGTCCCAATTATCATATACACTATTTAAATCAATGAAGCTATGACTGCAGTCAACATTGCTCATAAAAATGCCTTTTAGGAACAAAAAATATTGAAAATCCAATTTTTCTTTTCTTTTCTCTTTTTGTGTATTTTGACCCAAATTAAGATTAAGCATAGCTGTAGAGCTTACCAGTGTCAGGATCAATATCAAAGCCAGACGACACACCGTCTCTATGCATGATGCCATATTTGACCTTCCCGTTGAGTCCCATGTCTGCGTCGTGGGCCTGGACACGCAGGACAAACGTCCCTGGTGGCTGATTCTCCAGCACCGCTGCATTCAGACTGTAGTTCTGACACTGAGAACACAAACACCACGATCAGGGTTTTAAACTCGCAACTTCTATGTATTTTCATTTGTTTTTCACCAGGAGTTCTGTCACCTCCTCAAACAGCGGCTTGTTGTTGTTGATGTCGTTGATTCCAACGATGACTTGAGCAGAGCTGCTCAGTGGATAGGGCCCACCGGATGCGTTATCATCGGTGGCAGTGATGTTGAGGACGTACTGTAGACCCCTCAGCCTGGGAGGTGGACTTCGCCGCAACTTAATGATGCCTGCACCCAGATATAAATGATATTGAAAAAGAGCAATTAAGTAGACTTAAAATGACAGCTGATTTTTTTCCCCATTATGCTTTGGAGTGAAATACGGTAACTTTAACACCAAATAGATATTTTTAATTTTTTTTTGGAAAAAAAGCAGTTGGTAAATATTTCAGAAATCATAAAGGTCTGAAAACAAAATTTTTCAGTACAGCTTCACGAGTTGATGGATCGGTTGAAAACTGAGTCCTGTGTCTTTTAAGTGTCCTCACTAAAAGTTACTCTTTGACTCTAACACAAGCCGTTAGACAGTTACCTCTAAAGTTGCATCCAAAATGAATGTCTAATATAAAAAAGAACATTTTCTGAAACAACTTTCATGTTTGCGGGCATCCAAAGGTGGTTTTGTTATGCTGATGGACACTGCTTGTTTCCCTGTATACATCCCCTCTGGGAGGGACATCTCTAACTATGTTTCAGCACATAATAAAAAATATAAAGTAAAAAGGAAAAAAAAACAAAACACCCTAGAGCTGCTGCTCATGCAGAAATTATTCCATCCATCCATTATATATACCGATGTATCCAATTCAGGGTCGCAGGCAGTAATAATCGGGTTTATAAAATGTGAGCTAAAAGTTTCAAAACTGCTTGTAACAATTTTACTTTTTGCTCCACATTTGAGTTTTTTCCTGTGTGTTTTCCATCCTCACCATCCACACTGGAAATCATGTAGGTGAGTATAAATAACAAGTGACATGCTGAGCTTTAAAATGCTGTAGATGAAAAGCTGTGCTGTGATGTTTACAGCTCTGTGGGTCACCAACAGCAGACGCTGGCAGCTCAAGCAGCAGCTTGCAAAAAATAAAAACCCTCACATCATTCTTACTCTGGTTTAAAACAAATGTAATTTTTTCTTCACTAACAATCACTTCAACATTAACATAACAGAGCAACAGAGCAAACAAACAGATAAGCAGCTTTGGTTGCAACATGAATATAGACACAGAGGCTGGGAGGGCGCGATCACATCTACATGAAAATACTTCACAACGCTTTGAAGTGACAACGCAGAAAAGTCTAGCAAGCCAAAGGCCATCTGCTGCTTCAGTGCATATGTGTGTGAATGTTTTTCGGAGAGAGGGTCTTAAAATATATTTTATGTGCAAATATTCGCATTTATATCTGTTTGTGCGTGCGTGTGTTTGCTAAATGGTAACATGACAGAAAGGCTTAAAGACAGACACACATAAACATGCATGCAAAGACAAACATGGCAGATTATCACCTCGTTTATAGCTTCACACATATAACATTAAAAGCCAGTTAAAAGAGAGAAAACAAATGTAAAAGGGAAAAAAAGCCATACGTTTAACCATAGACCTCTCATGAAATTAAAGAAAAATCTATGCACTATGATTCAGACCAAAATTTAACTACTTTGCAGTTGTATTCCTCTGCCAACCGGTCAATTAGAAGACAGGTCACCAAAATCTCTGACTTTTCCTGCAGCATTGTTCATTAGACATTTCATAAACATAGAAATATCTTTAAGAGGCAAGAAAGACTGAACAGCAGAGACCATTCTGGCCAACAGGAACAGTGAGTTAAAGCTTATACAAGAATCATTCTTCTGCAAATTATTCACAAGCTTAGTACTGTAGACTNTATAAAAATCATGATCGTTTGTAATTAAAGGTTTGAAGGGTAGAGGGCGTGGAAATCACCTTCCATCTATATTACTTTTTGATGCAATAATTTGTAATTAAAAAGACAGACTTGTTGCATTTGATTCTAAAACACAAAGTCTGGTTGAGGGAAGTCCAACAGATTAAAATGTTGTAGCTGTTGTTTCCTTTTAAAGAAACCCTGTAGGCAACAGACTCAGGTCAAATCTGTTACTTTGACATTAAATGCAGCCATCTTTGTTTATTTGTACAATAAACTATGTAATAGTACTGTATGTTGTAAATTAAGTGATGATACTATACAAACATCCAAGATTGATTGTATTAAGCCTTGAATGTGCTTCCTAACATAGAAACCACTTTGTATTTTAAATAATGGTAAAATAAACCCCATTGGATATAATACAGTACATATGTCATAATGTATTAAACCACATGGATATATTGGACCCCTTTACTTATTTCATAGATGACAGCATTGGGTATTCTCATGATATTTTGACAGTCTAAATTGATCCAGGTTTAATTTCAGACATCTGAAATGAAACTTTAAAGAACTTTAAAGAACTAAATGAAATGCATGAAATGCTGATTCTGACAGGCATCTAAAATTGAGCACTTCTGTATATACACTTTCTTTTGGATCAATGTGTTCATATTAGCAATTATGACCACATGCAGAGGACTGTTACATGAATAGCAAACTGAAAGCAATAAGAAAAAAAAGTTCTGAAATGTTGCACGCTTTTCCTGCTAATGGTTGTCATCTTGTTAAAGCAATGGAAGGGGGAGGGACCTCTAAGCAACATTTAGCAGCCAGTTGGATAACAGTGTGTTGCTACTTTATGTGGCACTCAATGGATTTTGCTTCTTTTTGGTGTTTATGCTTTCACTTTGTAGCTAGCATGCCAATTAGATTAAAATGTTATTTTCAGCAAGTGCACAGATTGCTGTTGTCGTTTTTATTTTACATTTCAACTCTGTCAAACATCATGCACTTTGCAAATACATGTAAGCCGCTAAACAATGTACAGTGGGTTTGACATGAAAGAGCACTAATGGAAGCATCTGAAATCACACAACGAGTGCTTCAGATATGGATGATGGAACAAAAATGCAACAAATTATGAAACGTGGATGCTTCATAAACTCAATATGAACTGAATGTTTGAGCTCATTTTTTAATAAATTCCCTCCAAGCCTTCCTCTGAAATTGTAATCACAAGAACCTCAAGGATGCACAATCGGAAAACACAATGCCTCCAGCCAATGCTGGTGCAGTGAAACAGAACTGCAAGGAAAACACACAAGAAACTTCACAAGACAGTGGACAATATGCAATCAATGATCGGTGCAGTGCGTTGCGTTCCACATCATTAGTTCTGTTTTTGAACATGCACAAATAGGTCCTAACTTTTTCTGCCAAAACAACCAAAATGCCCATAACTTCACATTGTTTCTCAGACTGACATACACGCTAGTATTCAAATGAACCTCATGTCCCAGAGACACCGAAGGGAAGATAAACAGTTTGTGTGTGAGAGAGCTGTAGTGATTATAAATGTGTGTGTATTCATGTTTTTTTTATTTTATTTATGCATTTGTGTGAGTATATCATCCAGGGGGTTCACTGGCCTCATTAATGCAACCAAGCTTTATCCCCATATTCTAGTTACTATGGAAACAACCACTTTGCAGTGTATGTGTGTGTGACGTGTAAGTGATCTGAATGCTGCTGAGTGTGTACATGTGTAAATGATTGTTTCTGTTGTTTGTTAGTATTAAACTATCTGCTCTTTTACAAACAGGATGTTCATATTCATTTTTGTCCCACTACAGGCAGAGCGGGAAATGGTTGTTAGTCCACACAGGACTGTCTCCACAGCTAAAAACATCATTAGATTAACACAACATTTGCCATTAAAATCAATTAAAAAAATAAAATAAAATAGGACCTCTCTGCAATTTCATCAGATAAACATTTAGCTCTTAAAAATCAAACCTCTACTTTCTTTACTTTCTTTTGTTTCTGTAGGTAGTTTTAGGAAGTCAAGTTTAAGATTGTTTAAGATTTGAAATGCCCTTTTTCTTCAGTATTGAGATGTATATAAGATAGCTCAGCTATGAGTGTTCTGTTTGTTATATGTCAGGAAAAATATGGATGTTTGTGCTTCTAACAGAGCATGTGTAGCTGCAGAGAGTTGTGAAACATTTTGTGTGATAATACTTGCTTCTAACAAACCGATCAGAGCAAAGTCTGACTCCTCAAACCACTTAGAGTTGCAAGTGAAATTTTTTAATACTTCTATGTTTTGTCAAACTACAATAACTTGCATGAAATTCTGGATCGTTACAGTCGAAGGAATCTTTCCTAGCTGATAACTGGATCTGGAATTGAGAGTTGAATAACTGCAATTTAAAGAAGAGGAAATGGCTGATTTTGCCATATTAAATGCCATTATAATTTATGTATTTTTTTTTTAAATATACCGTTACAACCACTGAAACAAGTTGATTCAGTCTTGTTCCATTGCCAGTAATAGCATGTTTATCCTCAATGTTCTGGAGGTCACAACGTATCCAGTAGTTACCACTGCTATATCTCTCAGGGCACAGGCTAGGGCAGCATCAACCTTGTACTCTGCAAGCTGTATTCAACCACAGTTTTTTAAAAAAGCACAGCTGTCTGAACTGACAACAGCTTATTATTTCAAGTTTGACTACGAGGAAAGAAAAGAAGTTTCTGGCTGTTTTTCAGGTGAAATCAATAAATCTAGTCTTTTTTTGCCTGTAAATGACAGCTGCCAGTTTCAGAAACTCCATGTGAGACATTACAGTCTATAAATGTATGATTCCTAAAAGAAAAAATAGCAACGCTCACTCTTGAAGTCCTGAGTGCTGCCTCTTTTTTTAGAATAAGCATCGTGTTTCCTGTCAATGCTGATAAATACTCAGGGATTCTGCAGCCATCTGCCAACACAACATTTTCCCATGACACTCAAAAGCCACATTACTGGTTGTTGTTAGGTTTTCTGGCCAATGAGATGATGTCTTTAATGAAACATCATCACCACTTCCTTCACTATTAGTTCTTACTTTAGTCTTACTCATTACTAAACATAATTAACTACTTTTTGTACCCCTTTACTTAAAGTTGAGTCACCAAAAACTCTAAATGTTGTATTAATAAGCCAACTATGTTGTTGTATCTATTGTTTATGCCTCACCCTTCTGGTTGTCAAGCTGGAAGTTGCTGTCCTCGTTGCCGCCAGTGATGGCATAAGAGACGCCATCCCCATCTGGGTCATTGGCGTGCACGATGGCGACCAGCGTATCAGGGCCAGCATCCTCGCTGAGGAAAGTCTTATAACTGACACAGAGAAAAAGGATAAAAAAAAATGACTCATGGCTGAACTGTACGGGCACTTGGTGTGAGAAAAGGGATTAGAAAAGAGAACAAACAAGATTCAATTTAAGATGAAAAGGAGAAATCACTGATGAAAAAGAGGCCAGAGAAAAAAATATGAACATAAAAAAAGGTGGATAAAGTACATGATGAGAAAAGCTATGTTAGAAAGCTGTAGTGAAAATAATGCACAAAAAAAGAGTGTGAAGGTAACAGACAGCGGAGTGTGATTAGAGGTGTAGATGAAGTGAAAGCAGATGGAGAAAAACAGCAGGATTGAAAATAGATTCTGATTTGAAAACAAACTTAATTAGCAGATTGACTCTGTGGGCGGCAGACTCAGGCAGAAGGAGGGAAACAGAAAAAGCATAAGTGCTGATGTTCATTATAAACCAAAGTGTCATCAACGAAAAAACAGAAAGAAAGAAAGGTGACAAAAAGTTAAGAGAACAGAAATAGTAGAGAGTTGAGAAAGATACTTACATGCTTTGGGAGAAGACCGGCGCCTCGTCGTTGGTGTTAGCAACCCGGATGCGGACAGAGGCTGTCCCAGTGCGGGGAGGTGTACCTGCATCCACGGCGACAACAACAAACTCATAGATGTGATTGGGCCGCTCGTAGTCCAGGCGGCGGGAAGGGCTGACCACGCCTCCTGACGTGATGTCAAAATCTCCGCTTGGAACGAAGTAAGACAGCTCAGAGTTCACACCTGAGTCACAGTCACGAGCCAGAACTGTGTGATAGAAGAAGTAGTGAAAGAAATGAGGAAGACATTAAATTAAAGAACAGGAAAGAGGGGAAGATGGAATAAAGTGAGAAGAGAGACAGATGAGGGCAAGTAGGAGGGGAGCATGTTGAAATGGAGAGGGAGTATGGAGAAAGAAAGTAAAGGCATTTGTAGAAGATGACAAGAACAAAAACATGATGTTAAGATTAGAGAGAAGGAAAGAAAAAAGAGGGGTGGAGTGAGACAAAGGGCAAGGATTAGGAGAGAGGGGAAAGAGGGTATGTGATTTTGTAAAAGCAGATAAGAAGAAGAAAGAAGAGGAAGAAAAGAATTGAAGAGAGGTGGAAAGGGAAAACAGGAGAGCAAAGCAACACAAGAACGAAAAGGAGCATTAAAGTGATTTGTAGATGAGGAGCAAGAGAAGAGCCGGGGGGGTTGGAGGTGTCAAACAAGGGAAGAATGGAGAGAGGTATTAAAAAGAAAGAAAAGGGAGACAAGGTGAATGGGAAAGTCAAATGGAATAAGGAAAAACAGATAGGAAAAAAGAGGGAGGTGAGAAATTATGAAGTTGAATGGGACGAAATGGACAGAAATGTTTTGATGTAAAGAAAAAATATAACGGAGGGACAGCAGGTAAATTGAGGTGAAAATGGGAGGAGCAAGGCGATGACGTGAAGTGACGGAGGCAGGCGTCACAAATGCAGAGGAAAGTCAAGGAAGAACAGCCATGAGGAGAGACCATGAGAGGAGAGGACGAGGGGATGAGGTATCTAATAAATACATAGATTATAAACTGCTTAATTAAAGGAGCCATATGTAAGAATTATGTATCATCTTTATTATCATTAAATGGTGCTGATATGTTACAAGACATTAAAAAATTATTTTAATTTAAAATACTTTTATCACTGACAA
>JAPMNP010727062.1:0-13632 GCA_029874935.1 Atherina boyeri
GGAGAAGAAAAAAAAAGCCGGAGGAGGAGGAGGAAGAGGAGGAGGCGTATTAGCCGGAGTGAGAAAGAAAGAGAGAGAGAGAGAGAGAGAATGCGGGACTCTTGGAAAAGACGCATCTACACTCGGTCCATCACCAATTCATCCATCCCGAGCGCGGACTGCCCAGGATTATTCCAAACTGATGTCGGGATATCCAGTTTAGCTGAATAAAAAGAGCCTCTTAGGTCATTTTATGTTTTCATGGGGAAGATATGAGGGGAAACTCGTACTGAGAAACAGTCTTTCTCTCCTCATAACTTAACGTGAAGGAATCTGACTGTTTGGCACGTTGCTCCACTGCGGGAGGGAGAAAAAAAAGAAAGAAAAAAAGGAAACGCAGCTGGATGGGAAGGTAAGAGAAGGTCCAGCCGGGGCATCCTTCCACTCAAACAGATTTTTTATTCTTCTTCGGAGATGTGAGCTCATTTTTACGCCGGCGTCCGGTGAACTGAGCAGTTATTTTTTTGTTTTTTTTCCTCCCTCGTGTCTTTTGTGTAGTAGTGCTGCATTGCAGTTTCTTACTGGAAAACGTGAGGAAAAGCCGCTGTCCCAAATGTGACTAGAATAAGAAGAACTTAGAAACGGCATTGTGAAGTGATAAGCATCAACGGGATAGCTTTCCTTTTTATGGAGAGGAAATGAGTGAAGAGAGTGAAGTGGATTAATCAAACGCTGATGAATTAGTTTTTTTTTTCTTTTTTTACCCACAGCAGGATGGGTTTTTTTTTATATCTTGGAGTCTTGAAGAGCCCAGCAAGACTGCCGAATTATTTTCCTAGAAGTTGAAAACCTACCACTGAGTGTAGGAGGAGAATAAAAGAAAAGGATCTTGCACCGCTGAAGTGAACTACACTGAGTGCAGAAGCTTTTCCCCGGACCTCAGGCGGCAGTCCGCAGGGAGCTATACAGAGAAGGCAAGAAAGGATAAATCAAACACCCACGCTGTGAGTTACACCAGACCACAAAACACCAATAAAGAAGAGACGAAACCCCAGCTGGGAGGCAGACGGAGCTGTAAAGGAGAGGCGATAGGAAGAAAGAGCCATGCAGAGGCTTGGTGCAGTGCACTCCTCCGCGGCGCAGGCTCTCAGCCTCGTGGTCCTACTGCTGCAGCTGCTGACTCAGCTACCGGGTGCCGACTCAGCTCTCCGGTACCGAGTGGCGGAGGAGGGTCCACCGGACGTTAAAATTGGTAACGTGGCCGTAGATCTGGGCCTGACAGCAGGTACAGGCAGCGGGGATGTCACTTTCGCCCTTGAGAGTGGTTCAGAGTTCTTCAAGATTGACAATGTGACAGGTGAGCTGACAACTGGCCCACGACGCATCGACAGAGAGAAGCTCCCGCAATGCCAGATGATATTTGATGAAAATGAGTGTTTCTTGGACTTTGAAGTGTCAGTAATCGGTCCATTGCAGAGCTGGGTAGACCTGTTTGAAGGCCGCGTTGTCATAACAGACATCAATGACAACACACCTTCCTTCCCCTCACCTGTTCTGCAGCTCTCAGTTGAGGAGAATCGCCCAATTGGAACGCTATACCTGCTCACAACAGCAACAGATAGGGATTTTGGACGAAATGGCATTGACCGATATGAGCTCATCCAAGATAATGGAGCTGGGTCAAGTTCAACAAGACGCACAGCAGGAGGAAATCCCATTACTAGAGTGGATGGACTTGACCGGAGGGGTAGAAGTGGAGATAATGGAGCTGGACCCAGGAGCAGTGTGTTTGAACTGCAAGTGGCAGATACACCAGATGGAGAAAAGCAGCCACAGCTCATTGTCAAAGGCACACTGGACCGTGAGCTTAAAGACTCTTATGAGCTTGTCCTCAGGGTTCGAGATGGAGGGAACCCACCACGTTCCTCCCAAGCTCTACTTCGTGTTTCTATCACTGATGTAAACGACAACAGTCCACAGTTTGAGAGGTCAACATATGAAGCTGAAATGACAGAAAACGCCCCTCCAGGTACACCTGTCCTTCAGGTCAGAGCTTCAGACCGTGATATTGGAGTCAACGGGCAGGTGGAGTATGTCTTTGGAGCTGCCACTGAATCTGTAAGGCGACTCCTCCGGCTGGATGAGGCGACTGGGTGGTTGAGCGTTCTTCACAGAATCGATAGAGAGGAAGTGGCACAGCTGAGATTCACAGTAACGGCCAGGGACCGGGGTCAGCCTCCCCGCACTGACCGCACCACAGTAGTTTTGGCTGTCCGTGATGAAAATGACAATGTCCCAGTTGTAGAGATCAGAAAGATTGGACGGATCCTTGTGCGAGACGGAGCAGCGTTAGTGCCAGAAAATGTTCTGGTGGACACACCGGTGGCTCTGGTTCAGGTGTCAGACCGAGACCAGGGAGAGAACGGGGTTGTGACCTGTACAGTTGTGGGAGATGTTCCATTCACGCTAAAGCCAGCTGGTGAAACAGCACTCCCACCCTTACCTGCAGACGAAGCTTTTGACAGGTAAGGCAAACCAAGAGAATATTACTGCTGATCAATAAATAATCCTGAGATGTCTTTGAATCAAGGATTCTAGTATAGACAATGAAACTGAGGGACTGTTTCTGGTAATACATTAACAAACCTGCATAAAGGATTCAGTCCTTGTCCCGGGACTGCAGTATACTTATCTCCAGGGTACTTAAAACAGTAAGTAATAGTAGGTAATTGTGAAGTAATGATGCATTTTAAATAAAATGAAACATGAAACACTGGCTTACCCGAGGGTGCATAAAACTTTTAACTAGAAAAAAGGTGATGATATTTGGATGTGTCATTAAGCACCTGATTTATAGTCGCCAACAGAAAACTTCCTGAATCTTCCTTTGGTGTCTAACCAGGTGTGTTCTAGACATAAATACATTTCTGTACACCTCTATATGCCTTCTCATCCTGACAGTTGCTAATGCAGCAAGCAGCTGCCACATAGGCTTTTTTTTCATTTTCTACTTCCCCAAAGAATTCAGAGAATAAGTGCTCCAAGTGTTGTTGCATGGACATTTAATTTAAGCTTGGTTCAAGTAGTGTCACTCATCCACTAAGGCTACAGGGTAGTTAGGCTGTCATACAATCTGTAAACTTTGAGTATAAATATTCATCAAAGTGAAAAGCTTTTCACTCTTTGATATAATTTCAGCAGTGCAGACTCCAAATGTCAATGCTCTTCAGTCATTTGTTGAACACTGCCAGAGGCTATTGAATGGAGGGATGAGGAGGGGGACCAGTCAAGACCCTTTTAGGATATTACTGCCATCATATACTGTATGACCTTTACAATGATACTGGTTGTTAAATTGAATGTAGGGCTTTCCTCGACTAAAATTCATTGAAGCAATAATCGTCAGAGGGCTTCAGCAAATCAATAAGTTAATTTGATTAAAATGTCACTATCACAATTTTTCCACTTTTATTGTCCCTGCAGATCACAGCAGTCATGCATGAAGATCCTCTAAAATATAATGTGTATTAAAATAAAGCATATTACAGCTAAAATGATTTGTTCGTTAATCCAGCAGTTGATTGACAGTAAAGTAATTGCCTCACTAGTTTAGCAATTTATTAAGCGTTGCAGTCAATTAACAAGCAAAGGCACAATTGGAAACACATCATTCTTTGGTCCCAGCTTTTCAAATACAGTATGATTGCATTTTCTGGCCTGTTTATATTTAGTCTTTCTTCTCCTGATTGGTTGGACAAAATGAGACTTTTGAGGATATGACCTTGGATTTTGTGAAACTGACATTTTTCTTTATTTTCTAAGTATGGTAGGATTGGACATTCCACATAAAAAGACCAACTCAATGAATACGTTTAAAAGTCAGTTATTTTTTATATGAAGCATTATATGAAGCATCACTATTATTTTGTTTGGCCACATTAAGAGACTTGACCAATGTCATTTTCATCCAAGGTAGCTTTTTCATTCATGTAATGTTGTATTTCAATTATTTCCACAGAAACAAGAAAAAATACTTCTTGCATACCTCGGCCTTGCTGGACTTCGAGGCCACAAAAGAGTACAGTGTAACAATTGTGGCAGTGGATTCTGGCAGCCCCAGTCTGTCCAGTAACAGCTCACTGATGGTGCGAGTGGTAGACATCAATGACCATGCTCCAACCTTTGCCCAGAGCGTTGTGGAGGTCCACTTTGCTGAGAATAACTCTCCAGGTGAAAGGGTGATCACTGTCGTAGCCACTGATGCAGACAGTGGCAAGAATGCTGAAATGGCATATTCCCTGGATCCTGCTTCTAATGGACCTTTTTACATAGATGCAGACAATGGAGATATCCGTGCTTCTGGGGTTCTTGACCGGGAGCAAAGAGAGAGGTATGAACTGCGGGTTATTGCAAAGGATAAAGGTACCCCCTCTTTGCAGGGTTCTGCAACAGTTGTAGTGCAGATTACTGACCGCAATGACAACGCACCAAAGTTTGTTCAAGAAATCTTCACGTTCTATGTCAAAGAGAACCTGCTTGCCAACAGTCCAGTTGGGATGGTCACTGTTACTGACGCAGATGAAGGTGAGAATGCAGAACTTAGCCTGTTCGTAGAGATGGATGGAGCTGACATAAAGACAGCAGGGGAGAAGGTGGATGGAGAGGATAGTGACAAGGAACAAGAAGAGGTGTTCTCCATTGAGAACAACACTGGAACAATTTTCTCCTCTGCATCGTTTGACCGTGAAAAAGTTTCCACCTATACCTTCCGTGTGCGGGCTGTGGATGGAGGAGAGCCCCGCAAAACTGCCACCGCCACAGTCTCACTTTTTGTGACGGATGAAAATGACAATGCCCCATCAATCACCTCGCCAGCGAACGAATCTTATACCCTGCTACCCCCTGCCAGTAGTGCCCGCACCATTGTCAGGACAGTAACAGCTGTGGATTCAGACACAGGCCCAAATGCTGATCTGCACTATGCACTAGTGGGGGGAAATCCACACAGACTGTTTGAGATTGGCCACACCAATGGAGTGATCACCCTAGCAGAGCCTTTGGAGCGGCGCCATAGAGGCCTACATCGCCTGGTGGTTCGAGTCAATGATAGTGGCATCCCTTCTCTCTGTGCCACAGCACTGGTTCACGTCTTCATTAATGAGAGCTTGGCCAATGCCACCCTCGTGGATGCACAGGTAATTTTATTCATTGATATATATTTTTCTCACTGATATCAGCCAGCTACCATAGAACAATTGAATGCATGTAACCTGTGAGATATTGAAGTTAAAAGCAGTTTTGTTTGTATTTTGCTCTTTTATCGTCAGATCTGTGAAAAGAAAATATCCAGAATGTGCTCTGTTTTACTGGGGCGTTTTTCAATAGACACAAACACAATCAAATGTAGATTGACTTTAAAAGATTCATTGCTTATTTATGTACAATCCCAATCCACAAAAAGTTCGAACACAATGTAAAATGTGAATAAAAAACAACATCCAATGATGAATTTTTAAAAACATTTTTATTCATAACAAAACACAGAAAAAAAAACTTTTGAATGTGAGGTCTTTTTAATATTTGATGATTAATAAAAGCTCATCTTCAGTTTGATGCCAGCAACACATGTAAAAAAGGTCTTGTTGTACCCATCCCAATTAAAGTGGTACTGAAAAGTCAAATCTGGAGGACGATGTTGTAACTAATTAGATTAATTTGCAACAAATCAGTAACATGGATGCAGACAAGAAAAGAGCACCTTGGAGGGGCAGCGTCTCTCAGGAGAAAAGCCTGGCAGTGGTTCAGCAACCTGAAAAAAACTATTCAAAACATTTTGGGCATCATGATAAACCAATAACATCAATAAAGACCCTTAACTAAGCAGCTAGAATCTGACAGACAAGAGTGGGACACAGTTGTAAACACAGAGTTGGCATTAAATTCAATATGAGCTGATATATTTTCATGAATTGGTTAATCTCTCAGTTTCAACAATGAACTATTTTATTTTGGATAGAATATTTCTTCATGAGTTGTGCAAATCATTGCACTGTTTTTACATCTTAGACAATGTCCCATTTTCTGGGACCTGTTGTTGTAAACTTAGTATTTCAGAAAAGTTTTAAACAAAGAAATGATCATTTATAGAACTTAAGGAATTAGCTCAAATATTAGTTCTACCCGTTTTAAACTCCTGGTGTATGTGCAAATAATGAATGTAATTACATTGTTGTATTACAATGTCCACACTGATAATAGATCACAATTTAGGAGGCTGTTGAAGACTGTGGCTTTTTAAACTGAAGAGATAGTTGAGAAAAAGCATACTTTTCTTGAGTGAATGAAATAGAATGCAAAGCTTTTACAGCCTACAGCTCGTTGCAGTTTTCTTTATTATTGGAGAAATAGTTGTATCTATATTTGTTCCAGATAAAAAAAACTCTGTTTCTTTTTTGCAGTACCAGCTTCTTTGTAGTTTCGATAGTACTGAAGTACTGTTCTTTGCTCAGCAAACATTGTCGTAATGGCCGTGTGGTTAAAATAACTGTTATTACTGAAGTGGTTCTTCATTTATGGTACATTGAACTCAGAGCTGAGAGTATTAGGTGTGGTTATGTGTGAGTGTGTCAGAGAGAGATAGAGAGAGAAATAGGGAGAGCATTAAGGGTAAGTCTTTTGGAGAATCATGGGGAGAGAGATGAGCCTGTCCCAGTTTTGGCCTTGTAATACCGAGTAGTTTGAAGTATATTTGAACAAATTTGAAAAGGAGTTTTATGTCAGAAGTGGCTGTTTACTAAATGTTTGGGGTTAGTGGCCGGTATTTGTGGGAAGCTTCACAAATGAACCCTATAAAATCTAACTGAGTAATGTTTACTTAGAGAATAAAGAGAATGGGAAACCTATATATGCCATTATTGAATCAATCTGTGTGGTCTTTGGGAACAGAGCGAGAGATTAGAGCTGACTTGAAAGATCCACAATGTGCAGAGGTAATTGACTGGACTCAAAGACATTACTGAGATACCAGAAATAACTGGAACAGTATGTGTTCAAATTTAGCTTGCGCTTTGCTGGTGAAATTCATTCTTTCCTTTCTGCCCTTGTAATAATGGAATACTCATCCTTCTATGCCTTAAACGTGTTCAATTAAGCTATAAACTCTGGCTGGAACTAAAAATTTAAAACTTCATCTCTGGTCTGAGCCAAGTAATATGTATAGACTGAGTTAAATTGTTGCGGTGGCCTTGTGGTTTCTATGTTTGCGCTGAGACTGACAGCTTGTGGTTTTAGCCATTAGTTGAAACTTGGTATTGGACAAATTATTTTGTTTTCTTCTCTTGGTAAAAGCTCTGTCAAGTCAGTGCATGTACATGATGCAGAAAGTTTAACACTAAAGTAGCTCTGAGTCATTTAAGAGGAAAAGAGCACTTAGACAAAATAAGAGGTACACATCTCCAGAGATGTGGCAAGGTGCTTGATGGCTTTCTTAAATATGGTGAAAGGATCATTAAGTGTTAGAGCACACAAGAAAGAAGCTTTGTGGTATTCTGTCTAACCTGTGAAAAACATAAAATACAAGCATTACATTCCCCCATTTTCATGTCATACACAGGGAAAAATGTATTTTAAAACTTTTGTTCTTCATTTTTACTAGATTAATGGGCATTTTTATATACAGTCATATTAGAACTGATGAGCATCAAATGGCCATGGAAATGCAGCTTTTTCATCTTGAGTGATGCCTCCATTTTTTACCCATGAAGATTTTCCAATAAAGGCAAAGATGTAAATCTCTATGAACACAAAAAACAAAAAAATGCAGTTTGACCCCTTTAAAACTGTACTGCTGAGTCTACATGCTTATATTATATGCTTCACTTTTTGTCAGTATAGCTATTCTGAACAGTCACATAGCAAGGACAATCAAAATGTGCTTTATGGGTTCGAATTACACTTAAAGTTGATTGTTGCCTTTGAGCAAGAAAAAAACCCAAAAGCTCTGTATTAACCCAAGTTGTGAGTTTTCGCTTACTGTACCTCATGTGGATATAACTTTCCACAATTTCTGGTATAAGACCCAGTAAAGATAGAAGTTGAAGGGATGGATTATGGATTGATTGTATTATGTATTATGGATATAATACGAAACAAAAATGCAAAAACAATAATCCAGGAGAGGAAGATTGGAGCAAAACAGTTGGTAAGATATTAAACAATATGGGAAATTATCTGCAGTATGCCTAAATGACCGGGACTATTGACTCGAACAATGTAGCATAAAAAGTCCAAGCCGGTATAAAAGCCGTCATTGATAACAATATGCAGTTTAGTTTGATTGTAGGGAGGAACTTGGCAGGGTAATTGAGTAGAAGTCATTTAAGAGAGAATACCTCCATCTCATAATGAAGTCAAAGCGTGTGGTGGATGGGTGCCAGATGCAATTAGGGAACGAAAACGGCTGCTACTGCTGCAGCACCGCGGCAGAAAATTGCTCCAGTCTTTTCTATCCAACAGCACTGAGTGAACCACATGTTTGGTAATTATCTGCAATATTATGCTGCAGAGTTTGAGTTCCTGGAAGAGGGAAGTGACATTTTGGGCATTATGTGTCATTGCCGTCATTTGGGATCCTTTAAGACACTTTGTATATCAGAGGTATGAAGTATTGTCAAGCTGATGATGACTTGAAGCAATCATACTCCAACCTGCTTCTTTGTATTTCATCACAGATCTGAGCCCTTTTCCTTGATTTTGAATAAGTACAGTTTCATTTTCTAACATAACAGCTGACAGTCATAAAACTGCTGCACTCTGCTCTTCTGGGGAGTCGTGAATGCACCAAGCTATGGTAAAAATGTGGTACTCTGCGAGCTAAGGTCAGCAGTGTGGTCATAGGAGAGTTCCTTGTCTCTGTCACATCTTGGGTATCTGCATTGACATGGTGATAACTTAATCCTTGGAGAGTGGAGCAGGTAGACAGCTATGCTAAGTCCAGCTAAAGCAAAGCACATGCAGCAGAATGGATGAATCCTCTAGGATTTTAAGATGCGTCAGAGGCATGTGCTCAAATGTAGGATTGGAGGTGGCTGCGTATATTGCTGAACACTCCAGTATGTGCCTGTAGACACATAGAGCATACACGTCTGAACTTGGATGGCTGTAAAGAAGTTGCAGATGGTGTTGCGTCTCTCCCTCTCACAAAAACTCACATGTGCACTGACTCTCGACCATAGACCCTCAAAAACCTTTTTTATGTCACATATGCCTGCACACAAGGACACTGTCCTTATTGTCATAATAATACAGTACAGTACAACTTGAGCTAACTTGAGATTTTTTTTATATTTTGCTACCAAGGAGTGAGCCTTTGTAAAAAAAAAAAAGAATTAAAAAAACTGGTCTCAGAAGTTCTTCATGCATTTCTGAAGGTCTTTCTTTTTTTTCTCTCTCTCTTGGCATTGGCTCTCTCCTTTTCAGTCCAGTCCTTGTACCTCGAAATTAGCAGAAGAATATGTTTAAGTTTAGCACTGCTAACTTATCAGTTATTCAAGGCACTCAACTCAAGAGATGAACTAGTGTCTACATGTAACCAACAACTCAACAAAGAACCATTTTTAAGTAGAATGTTCTTGCTAACTTTGTTTGGGAGAATCATTAACCATGCTGATGCCTAGCCTGTGTCCAGATCTATGAATCAATCTATCGATCTATTGATCTGTCTGATTTTCAAAAAGTTATTACCTGAAATTGGGCATATCTCAGAATAAATTGAGGAAATTACACAAGAGGAAGACTATGCACAAATATTTTCCTGGCAATGTATAAAGAAATGAGGGGGTGGCTCTATGCTTTTGCATAGTACTGTATTCATACATATTACACTGCCTTTCTATTTCCTCTTTGGCCTGCTCACACAATACAGCACATAGTGCAGGGAAGCGCTGTGCCAGAGATGCTCTACTGAATGAGAATGGAAAGGGATACTAAAGTGGAGCCTGGCAGAAAGACCCTCTGTGGTCGAAGCAGAACAATGGAACTGAACCAACACAACTCACTAATAAACAATGAAACTTAACCCAGAGATAGATGATAATGAATCAAGGATATATAACACAGTGTCACTCTTAGCTCAAGGGAAACAAGAGGAGAGAGTGAGTAATGTAGCTCTCTGTGAGTAAGCCTAATATGTCTTGGATAATGCAATAAGCCAAGTTCCACTGTGCAGTTTGTATGAGCACATCCTCTGTTGTATTACTAACGCTGGCGCTTGTACTGTGTTGTATGTGGCCATTTTAAAGCCAGAGGGCTCATTTTTTGTCTCCTGCACACTCCTGCAAGCATTATTACCAACTACTCTTAATGCAGCAGGGATTACAGGAGTTTATTATTTCCACCCCTGCCATGCCAAAGATTTTGTCGTGTGTGCATTGAGGCAAGGTTCAGCCTGTAGAATGAGCAGTCTCACTGACGGTTGGCTTCCACTTGATGTGGGCACGTATGCGTGCGTGCATATGCATGTGTATGGTTAATGATTCTCACAAATAAAGTTACCAGCAAGGCTCTACAGACCAGAAATACACAGCCTCTTTGTTTCCTGTAAAGAAATCATAATTGCTTGTAATGGCCGTCTGTGTTTCCGCATAACCTCTTTTTTCTAATAATGACTCTCCTAGTGTTGAAGCTTAGTATCCATGTGTGTGTTTTTTCTCAATCCTCTCAGTCCTGTATATGTATTCAGAAGGGAAGATCATTGCTTCTTGTATCTCAAACCAAAATACAAAACAATTTATAAGTGTAGATATTGAAATGGATTTGCTCGGCTTTGCCCTGCAACAAAAAAACTTCTATGTCTTTCAGAACAAATTCAAGACTGTAAAAGATACGAAAAGAGAATGGCTGTAAAAATGATAGCAAAAAGCACACACATTTTGAGTAACCTCCTCTTTGTCTAGCCATCCAGCTCTCAGTGCAAAAATTGTGATAGCAAATCCTTAACAAATCCACGCCTACACAATCGTTTACAATAGGGATATTGTTCATTGATGAGACAGTAGATGAGTTTGTGCCTGAGGGTGTAGTCATAGTCTGTCTGTTGCCTTTATTTTCACATTTATTGACTGACTCTTCCTGTGTTGCTTCTTCTAACTGCTCCTGACCTCAATGTTTAAAGTTTCCTTTTTCCTTTAATCAGCTTTAAACAGCCTAATCCACAGCATTTCTTGTTGATGATGCGAGATCATAAGTGAAGAATTACTGGCCCGTCTTGAAATGCTGCAACTGGGAGGCAAGAGCAATTATATATTTAGTGGCACTCGATGTGACTGGGAATAACGGAGGGACTCCCACACTAAACAGAATGATGTGTTTAATTAAGATGAAGATGCTGTTTGATGTTTCTCTGTGGCTCACACCCACTGCACCATCCTTTTGCAGAAGCCACTCTGGACACTTTTTGTATTGATAGTTTATCTCTTTTCGCCCTTTCTCTTTATTAAACCTTTCACCCTTCTCCGTTCCATCCCAGGTGGCCCGAAGCTTGATGGCCCCCCTGTCACTGGACATCGCAGGGGACCCAGACAACGAGCGGGCATTAGGAAAACAGCGCCTCAGTGTGGCCATCGGCGTCCTGGCGGGAGCAGCAGCAGTCATCCTAGTTATTCTCCTTGTGGTCACGGCTAGACAGTGTGGTGCTCAGGGCAAGAACGGTTACGAAGCCGGTAAGAAGGAGCCAGAAGAAGACTTCTTCAGTCCTTCGGGGGCTCAGCCACAGGTTGGAAGAGGTGGGGGATCGGACCGTGGACGGAAACCTCGACGGGACAAACGCGGTGGAGGTGGTGGTGGTGTGGCTGGAGGAGGAGGGAAGTCAGACAGATCGCTTTACAGCGGTATTGTCACAGTCAATGGCCTGCGTCGCCATGCCAATGATGACGATGAGGAGGATTTGAGCAGTGCTAGTGAGCGGCTGGCAGCCCGTTACTGCGCAGTGGACGGCGACCCAGGCAGCCCACGCATGGGTGGTGGACGGAGACACCAGTCGAGCCCAGATCTGGCCAGACACTACAAATCCAGCTCACCTCTCCCTGCAGTGGATCTACAGCCCCATTCACCTCCAGCAGAGGGGAAGAAGCACCAGGCGGTCCAGGAGCTGCCTCCCTCCAACACTTTTGTGGGCAGCGGTGGGTGCGTGGGGAGTGCCGGCTCCAGCAGCAGCAGTAGTGGTGGCAGCGGCAACGCAGATGCCATGTCCTTAGGATCTGACCAGTGCTCAGAGTACGGCTGCCAGACTGGGAACAAGTACAGCAAACAGGTAAGAGCTCCGCCAACCCAAATGTTGTTTTGACTCTTCTCCCACTTTCTTTAAAGTCACCCAAAGTCAGCTCTTCCTGGCTCTGCAGATTCATCCTGTCCTATTCCTACAACTGCTGGCCTACGTCTGGCACACCCTGTCGCTAATGTCTACACAGCATTTTATCTCCACAAAATAGCTGTCAGAGTGTGTGCGTGCTGGCGTGTTGGTGTCACCATCCCAAGCGTATGATCCGTGTAACAGTACCCTGCTGCCAGAGTGTGTATGCATGTGCCCTCTGTTTGGCGCAGGCCTCTGCAGGGCACATGAGTCAAGCCCATACTGTAGCTGAATGATATGTGAATGCATACTTGTTTATACATGTATGTGTATGTGAGTGAGACCATTTGAATGAACCCCTGAGGAGTTCAGTCACTGCAGAGACACAGAAGGAGTGGGCGAACAGTTTCTTCCAACAGAGTAATTGGTCATTTTGCATTCTGTCTCTCTTGTCAAGCTGTTCCCTTTCTTCCATTTAGTATATATATTTATTCCATAAACAATATCAGTTGCATAGATAATGAATGCACCGGCTTTAATGTTCACTCAGGAAGCTGCAGTTAAAAGCTGACAAATAAATCGTGGATGTAGTTGGTCACTCACCCCCCCGCCCACACAGACAAATAACACACAGACACAGGGACCATCTATCATCGTAGACATACCGACACAGCAGGGTCTCCGTTGTCCATGGGGAGTCCTCCCAAGAGTGATATCTGAGTGACAGCTAACCCCGCTTAAAGGGGCGGTGTCTCATTTCCTTGACAGACAGCTCTACATTTATCCAGCTTGTGGTGGAAAGAAATGCTGATGTGGTCATTAAAAGGGGAAGAGAGGAGCTTCTTAGGCTAATCAATTCATACATGGGCTCTCTGATCCCGCTCAACATACACACCCAGGAACGTGCACGCATATGCATATGCACACAAACTCCGGAGGTTAATCCATTACGGAGTCAATCCTCTTAATCTGCCATTCCTAGGGAAAGAAACTGCTTAGTGGGAGAGTTTGGCGTTCATGCTTATGTGCTCTCAAAATATGCCAGCACACATAGAGTCACGCAGACACACAAACTGACAGCGTAATGAATTATTGATCGCATGGGGTAATTAACTCCCCTGGTGCAGTGGGGTGTGCCCCCTCCTACCACCTCCCAAAATATCTAACAGCCAGTGGTTTTATCCTCAGCTCTACGCTTTATCCACAGCTCTGTGTGTATGTGTGTGTGTGTTAAAGACTCTGTGATCATGCATGGCTGCGTTCGCTTACATGTCAGAATTTGTTAATTCGAACAATTTTGACGACAC
>JAPMNP010727064.1:0-10267 GCA_029874935.1 Atherina boyeri
GTTATTGCTATTAGGGACGACATGCATCGCTATATATAGGACCTTGTAAAGTAGGTCCTCACGTAGTTATAATTTTCTTTTAACAATGTGGCTTTGTGTCATAAAGACTGACATCAAAATGACAAATATGTATAACTATATTAAACAAAATAGCAATAGATCTGAGTGGTTATAATACTAATATACGGTCAGACAAAGAGCAGAAGCTGCATCTAAAATGCTTTTAAATGCTTTCTCTTCTTCATTTAAATCAGATGATGTTAAAAGAAGAATAGTCGGTACTATATCTACTTAAATTTATGCAAAATGTCACTAAATGTTACAGAAAAACACACTTTCAGTTGCCACCAGAATGATGGAAACCAACGCATGCCTGAATGAGGCTAGTGATAAAGTAGAATTTGTAATTCAAATATTTTCATTTGTTCTTTAACTTTATATAACACAACTTTGATCAACAATACCTCTTCAGTTTGTGAAGGACTGGCTCTGGGCATTGGTGACACCTGGGGGGTCTTCAGTTGCCCGCTGTTGCTATCCCCACCTTGTTCCCGATGCACTGTCTGGACATGGTTTTGCAACTCTGCCTCAGACTCAAACTTCACATTACAGCTGGAACAGCGTGTCTTGGCTGCAGATGAGGAAGATGTGGAAGAGGATGAGGATGATGAAGAGACAGTTTTGCCTTTCCCATCTCCAGGACTGAGACTCTCCCCTTGCACCCATGCAGCAGTAGTTGTTGCTGGAGTGGTGGCTCCCCCCTGCGGCTGCTGCTGCCTGCCTCCATTCACTGTCGGACTGGAGCTCTTGGAACCGGCAGCTGTCACGCAGGATGCACACAGTCCGTAAGGCAGTCCATTGATGTCCAGCTTAACCAGGTCTTGTTTGGACCTGAAATCTTTCAGGCAAGAGGCACACTTGAAAAATTTTTGAACTTGGTGTTGCTGCTGGTGAGAGATGACATGGTTGCGGCCCATGGGCTGGTTGGAGGACATAGTGCCTGTCTTCTGCATGTGGAATGTACCGTGGATCTTGAGCTCCAATGTGGAGGTGACGGTCTGCATGCACACCACACAGCGAAAACCTGTCAGGGAATTCCTTAGGTCAGGGTGCATCTGGCAGTGCTCCAGGAAGTCCTCCTCACACTGCAGTGGCATCTTACAAATACGGCAGCTGCCTGTGTCCAGGCTCTTGCTATGGGTGACCTTGTGCTCCGTCAGGGTGAGCAAAGAAGGGAAGCGCTCTCCACAGATGGGGCACATGTAGTGTTTGACAGGCCCAAGGTGGGTCTGCATATGTTCCCTCAGCCCAGCTTCGGAAAAGAAGGTACGGGAACATACATTGCACTTGTGATTGCCCTTGATCATATCAGCTTTCCTTTTCATCAATGCGCTCTCCCCTGGTCGGATATTGTGATCTCTCAACTGGTGGTTAGTGAGGAGTGACTCCATGGTGTAAGATGCTCCACATATGTCACACCCATACATGGGCTCTGCTGTGTCCACCTCTTCCTCACTTCCATCATGGCTGTTATGGGACTCCACCACTGATCCTCCTACTGCTCCTGCACCATGGCTGTTAGTTAAGAGACCTTGTAGTTCAGCATCCTCTTTAGGCTGACCTTCCCCACCACTTACAGTAGAGCCGTTAGCGCTGCAGTTTGAAGTCTTTCCCTCAAACACACAGTGTTTCTCTCTTAAATGCTTCTCCAAGAGGACAATGGCATGGAAAGCTTTACTGCAGAACCTACAGTTGTACTTCTTGCTATGGGTGGTGATGTGGCACTGCAGCTCCACCTCTGTGCCAAAGGACTCGCCACAAAAAATGCATCTGTGGGCGCGCCCTTGGTTCTCCAAGTGGCTGTGTTTGACATGCAGCTGTAGGTCAGCCTCGTGCCTGAAGTCCCAGTTGCAGGATGTGCAGCGATACACCTTCTTCTCATTGCTGTGTTTTACAGCCAGGTGAAGCTGGGTGGATACCTTTGAGTCAAACACTTCCTGGCACAGAGTGCAGCGAAAGAACACAAATGTGTGCATATCAAGTAAGTGCTTCTGCAGATCATCCACTGAAGTGAACTGTTTGTCACAGCTCTCACAGATGTAATAAGTGGAGGTTATAGTGAAATGAATTGTCACATGCTTCAGCAGGGATTCTTGATTGGGAAACTCTTTGTTGCACTGTGGACATGTGAGCTGAGGCTGAAGACCGTCCAGATGAGTTTTGAGGTGGGTCTGGAAAAGGTCTAAACTTGTATACTTGGCTCCACACTGGTTACATATGAACTCACTGGTGGCGCGTGAGGCTGAGCCGCCTTGTTTCAGCATGGCAGTTTGTTCCATTGATAATGGTGAAGAGGGGCTGAGAGTGCGAAGGGATTTCTTTCCATTATTGATGTAGTTTAGGGCCAGGGGAATGTTTTTGTGATTCTCCTTGATGTGCTTGTTGAGCTTCAGAACACTGTTGAATATGGGCGAGTTGGTGCAATATGAACAGGAGTACACCTCTACTATTGGCTCCTTGGGAGTTACAGCCAATGGAGAGTCGAAGCGCAGGCTACCCCCATCACAGTGGGTCTGACGGACATGCTCTTCCAAGGTAGCCTCTGTCAAGAACCCCATGAAGCACTGTGGACAGAAGAAGGCATTGCTCTCCTTGGCAACGGGACTGGGGAAGCCATGGGAGCAGCGGATATGTTCCTGGAGAGCATTTAGGTCACTCAGCACCTCAGGGCAAAAATTACACTGAAGGAGGGCATCAGGCAGGCTTGCTAACAGGGCAGCATGGTCTTCTGCATTGTGGACCTGCTTAAGATGTTCGTTTAGATTTAATAAAGAGGGCAGAACCTCCAAACAGAACTGGCAAGTATGAGCTTGTTCTGGCTTGTCCAGATGCATGGTCCGTAGGTGTATTTGAAGTACAGCCAAGCTGGAGAATACTTGCTTGTTGCAGTAAATGCAACTGTAGGAGACTTTAGGCTGTTTTGAGGAACGCCCTCCTATGTCAGAAGTGTTCTGAGCAGCCCTCTTTCTCCTCCCCCTTGTCTTGGGCACAGGTGGTGCCGTTTCCACCATTGTAGAGCTGTCGACAGAGAGGTTGGAGTCAGGAGTAGTGCTAGAAACAGAGGTGTAGCCTACAGTAAGCAAGGAAGGGCTGTTACTATGGTTACTGGATTCAGGTAGTTGATGGATGTCCATGTGAGCATAGAGATCCTCAACAGACATAAAGTGCTCAGAGCAGATAGCACAATTGTGGCCTTTCCTATCTCTGCTGTGGGCCTGGTCAATGTGGGTCAGGAGGGTGCCCTCATCACTGAAGGGCTCATGGCAGTAGATGCACTGCAGGGTCGCACCCAGGCCTCCATCCTCTGATGGCGAGCACTCAGGGTGGCACTCTGCGATGTGCCTCTGGAGTTCTTCTGGAACGTCAAAACCTTCCTCACAGCGGCTGCATTTTCGGGTTTCCTTTAATTTCCATTCATCAGCTCTTGAAAAGCTCGAGCTACTGCCGTCTTTGCCCCTTTCATGTACTTGCATGTGGCCGTGAAGAGAGCTGGACGAAAGGAAACCTCGTCGGCACACAGGGCACTTGTGGGGTTTGTTGGAGGCGTGGGTTTTCATGTGGATTTTGAGGTGATCACTGCGGGAGAAGGCAGAGTCACACTCTCCGCAGTGGTACTTCTTATCACCGGTATGTAGCTTCACGTGTCGATCTCGGCTGCGCTTGTGTTTAAACAGGCGGCTGCAGAATGTGCAGCTGAAAGGGAGTTTATCGCCGTGGCTCTGTTCGTGGCGTTTGAGAAAGCTTAAGCGACTAAAGGACTTGTCGCAGAACTGGCACGGGTATGGCAGGCCAGGGCCTCCTTCTTCCTCACCAAAATCATAGTCCTCACAATGTCCTGGAGAAGTTTGATCCTTACTGGAGGGAGATGATGCTGGCCAAGAACATGACGGGTCATCCTCAAGATCAACACCGTCTGGATAAGAGAAAGAAAGAACAAAACATAGAGGGTCAGAGGAAACAAAAGATGGAGAGAGAAGATGAGCATAAGTAATGTCTAAGGTGTTTTATATGACCATAGTAGAAACTTATTTGGCCTCAATCATGTGAACAGAAAATGCGGGCCACTGTGGTGTTATTCAAAATGGTTATTGTAAGGTTGTGGTGAATGAATTTTAATTTCTATTTGGTGTAGATCATTTTTTCTTCAGTGGTTTCAGTGGAAACAATACCTCTCCTTAGGTGTTATCTGAAAAGTTACATTTAAATATGCAATTTTAAGTATAATTAGAGAAAAGAATAGGTGGAAATACTTTTACTACAATTAACCTTGTATGTGGCCGTGTAATGGCTTAGCCCACTGTGACTCAAAACACAATCTCGCTGACATTTAAAGCCAACACAAGACAATGGGTGTGCTTTAGGATGTAAGCCCTGCATGAGGTAAATTAGAACATTTCTATTATTCCTGAATTTCCTTACTAGAATTTTTTTTCTTTTTAAAAATGAAAAAACAAGAGCCCTTCAAAAGACGTTAAGTCAGGAGAAAAAGAAAAAACAGGATGAAAAAAATGTCAAAAGCAGTTATCAAGAATGAAAGAGAAGATTAAATGTGCAATTTAGACCACAGCTATGCATAGCCTTTGGGAACTCTGCTGCAAAATGGATGATTTTCATGAAACATGTGCCTTTCAGAACATCAGTCAATAGATATCAGATTATAAAATATGCATTATTACCATATCTGTCTGAGTGGTGTGTGCTAGGCTGTGAGGCAGCTGATCCTGGATGGATGAGTGTGTCATGTGCTGATGCAGGGAGCTGAGTTAGGACTAGAGGGAACTGGAAAACGGAAAGTGAGTGGCTAGCTATCTCGCTCAAGGCCGAGCAGGTGCAGAGAATAACCAGGGAACACCAGTCATCTGACGATAGAGCCCCCATTCTTTTCACAATTACTTTAAAGAGTCCCTATATAAATCTCTTCTTTGTCGACATTCCGATCCACTGGTTTACTGTACTCTGATATGAATGGAAAACACAGAGCAACACTTTCCATGGGTTCAAAAGGTTACAGACCACTTCTTCCCGCTGCTGAGCTCTAAGTGCTGTGAACTTCCTTACCTAAATAACAACGTAATCCCAGCCCCTTCAGAAAAAACTGTGTCAAAAGGCCATAACTTGAAATGGGAAAAACAAGAGGAAACGCCAAAGATTTATGAGAAGGATGGAGGAAAAGCACAAGCTCTTTCCAGGATCCAACCTCTGTATTCTCCTTCAGCTGACAAATCTAAGTCTCTCTCTCTCTCTCTTGCTCTCCCTGTCTGTTGTTTTTGCTGGGAGATCTGCCCTTTGTCAGGATATCATGCCCTCTCTGAGCACTTACCCCCATCAGGGCCTATCTTCAGGAAACAGATGGGGTCGGAGGCCATTCCCTTGCCCCTCCAAACTGCTGAAAGCGGCACATTGAGAGCCCACCTCCACACCGCGGCCCTCCCGGAAACCTCCCACCCCTGGCAAGGCGCCCACTCTGAACACACATCTCACTCAAGGAGCGAACCTTGCCTTATTTACTTGCTTTATCTCTCATCCATGTCTCAGTGTTTTCTTTCTCTCTGGTTTGAGGGAGGATGAGTGACTCAGTGCAATGCCCTCCTCCACAGAGGGGGCGGATCTGCCCTATCTCATACTGCCTCCCAGGGTATAGGAGAAGAAGACAGTGAAAGAAGAATGACCTCAGCCAATGCCCTACAGTCAAACATATTGGCTTTGAGACAATAGTATAAAACAAACAAATAAATGGGCCTGTATACAAGGCTAAATGAAATTCTACAGTCTTAAATGAGGAAGACTTTGCCTAGAGACATTAGTAAACTACGGGGGCAACCTCATTCCATTTCTGATTTTGTTTACTTGATATATATTACTTATTTGGTGCCTTATACCCATAACACACATAAATAGTCCTATCTGTGGGGGCCATGTGGGAGGTATAAGCAATACTTAACTTAAATTAGCAGAAATAAAGTATTTGTATAACATTTTAATTGTAGGTTTGGGACACATTTCACAAACATTTTTGAAAAGTAAAATAACAAACAATACAAATAATACAATGTAGTAATCTGCCTAATAATGAGTTGTAACTATTGCACTGCTTTGGTATTATCACACCAGTGAACATCTGTGTTCACTCTATTACCAAAGACCCAAAACTTCCATTACTGTAAGACATGTGGTGTTATATGGAAAACTTTGAATACCTAGAATCAAAATCTTACTGTGAATAATTAAACAAGCAGACGAGCTGACCTACAGAAGGCAAAAAGTTCTCAGATCTCAGAAAAAAGTCTGAGATCTTAATGNACCTACAGAAGGCAAAAAGTTCTCAGATCTCAGAAAAAGGTCTGAGATCTTAATGAGCTTGGTGGGTTTACAACTGTCATCCTTTATGTAAGACTGGATGATGGAAATATCAAGGCGTCACACATAGACTTTGTTGCAATAATAAGCAAATGAGGACTCTTGTAAGTGGCTGGCTATAACTCTGAAACTGAAAATATTTGATAAACATAAAGAAAAAGAAAATAGTAAAAAAATGTTCTGGTGGTGGTCTCATAAGTTTGTAATATATTTATCAAATGGAACTAGAGGATTGGAGGTCAACTTAAGGTTTAAAAGTCCAAAACATGTATGGATGTGGTTAACTTTGAATCTTGGTAATAGATCTTGTAGACATATTACCAAGTACTATGAAGCTTAGATGGAAAAAAGTATGTTTTGCAGGAAAAGTACACCTCTTCAGCTGTTAAAAACAAGGGTGGATTGATCATGATGTAGGCTTGTGTTGTGGCAGGTAACACAGAGAGTGTTGCCCTGGTAGAGAAAAAAATGGATTTAACTATATATCAGTAAATTCTGACAGCAAACATCACCTAATACAAAATAAGTGAATATAAAAAGAAAATGGCTTTCAAAATAGGACAAAAATCCTTGAAATAACTCAAAATCTACAAGTTAGTATTTCAATAAGATCAAGGTGGGGGCTTTTCTATTTTCCAGCAAATACATGATGGCTCAAGAATCTAACACAACTAGAAACCTTTTGCATAAAGAATAGCTACAAATACTCTAAGCCTGCACTCTTAGCTGGGTTAACTATTTGGTGCTGATAATGCAGGGCACCAAAACTTCTGCTATCTCCTCTTAGTGCAACTGTATTATATAATATGTGGGAAAAAGTTGGCTAAATGAATATTGCAATGAAGGTAATATCTTTAACTTCATGCCATTTGGGAGTCTTTCACACATGCATTTCCGTTACTCCACAGTAACAAAGAAAGTCTGATCAAACTTTTGCTCTGCACTGTAACCATTACAAGATATTTTTCTTTCTGTGGTGGACATGGAATGCCTGACACAAAAGAGAAAGAGAAACTGGTTTTATAGTGAGCTAAAACTATATTTCAAATACTCGATCGCTCACTCCACCACCTCCCAAAAGCCATACATACACCTACACACAGAGACTTTGGAATACACACAAGAGACTATAAGTATACACTCTCAAACATATGAACAAACATACACATGTGCACACATAACATGCGCACATATACACAGATATGAGAGCAATGGCCGAAACAAGTGTGTGAACAACTGCAGATGAAAGAGCAATCTTCCTCGGGAGACCACAAGAGGAAAGAAAGAGAGAGACTTGTTTTTTTCCTTCTTCACCCAGACAAGAAATGCCCAGGCCTCAGCAGCAGCCTGAGTAAATAAAAGAACGGGCCTTACTTCCCTGTCTCTCGGGCCGGGGGCCTGTGCACGCCAGCACTCTCTGTGCTGCTGCCAAAGGGGATGCTGGGGCCTGAAAAACTACACCCTGCAGCTGAAGGGCTGTCTTTGTTGGTCTGCCAAGGCCTTCCTGAGCATCCTCCAGCCAACAGCCTGTCACGTCCTGGGAGGAAGACCTCCATCTTAAGGCCTGTCCCTCTCTGGGAGTTCTGTCCCTACCCCCCTCCCTATTTCTTTTTTAAAGGTCTCCTATATGGAACAAAACAACCTCGACTGGAGTGCCGCCGTAGGGAATGGCATAAAATGAGCCACAGTCATTATTACTGGAAGGAGAAAAATTTAACCCCAAGCTACAGGACATCAGATCTTTCTCAAAATAAAAAAAATGGAAGCTTTGCCCGCAAGTTCCAATATGTGAGAGACACATCTGCTGGTCTCTCCCTATTAGTTTATTTTCTAAGTCTTGCAGAAGTAACCACTAAAAATTCCCCATTCACACGCAGGTCTCAGTTTCCTCTAAGCCAGTCTGAAATACTCTTTGTGCTCCACTTCCTCTATGTTGATTTATAGCACCCTCTTCCAGAGTAAATACTTCTGAATAAATAAGGTCCTTAATGCTGGAAACAGGTAAGTTTGCAATTTTGTACACAGCGGCACACCTTCACAACCTCTTGAATTAAAGAATTTAAAACATAGCAAGTGATATAGATAGTTTTTTCAAGACAAAAAGTCATGAATGTTCTTTTTGACATTTATTCCCTTTAGACTGGAACACATATGGTGGTGCATTCTGTCAAAAAAGTTAAATGATATATAAAATTAAAAAGAAATTATTGAATTTGCTTGCAGTGTAGACAGATACTGCTCTGTCACAGCAGGATTTGAGCGCAATACTAGGAAAAATGTGACATAGGAAGGATTATTGGATTGCCAACACCACAAAAATATTAATGGCTGCTGTGCACAGCAGTGTCATGTTGAATAAAATATTTGATAGTTATTCATATTCAAATCTAATCATGTCCCTTTCCAGTTGAGGCAGGGCTGCGAGTGTTCAACACAAGTATATATTATAAGTATTTGATAACAAAACAGAAGAAAATCAAGCCCATTTTGTATTTGTCAAAAGAAGAAAGTGGGAAATAAAAACTAAAATGTTCAAGTTTCATGTGATGCAGCAAAGCACTTGATGGAGTAAATACTTTTGAATTAGTCTCAGATACGAACACACAGCTGAGTAGTAATTTTAAAATGCTATGATTTTTTTCTTAGAGTCATAAAATACTACCAAAATTAAGAAAATAAAAAAACAGCCTCAAATGTTCAAATTGTATTTTTGTAGTTGATTTCATGAAAAAAAAATGCTAAAGATGCTCTCTAACTTGAAATGCTTGTTAACCCTTTAATTATATGATCAGATAAATTTCAATTCCCAAAGCTGTATTTTCATAAATCTTTAATATAGTGCTTAAGTTTTGATTCTGCTATTTTTACCAATACCTCTTTCAAACCTTTCAAGTATTGTGCGCTGGGAATTACTCACTGCTGGTGCCCAGACCTTCGTGTTTATAGTGCTGGAAGCAGATCATGATGGCTTATCACCACCTGACAGCAACAGAATCCATCTCTTCTATTTAGAAAGCCAAAGTCTTATCCTGGTCCAGGACTTTATCTTATCCGATAAGAATCTTTGTTATAACTCATTTGCCTCTTCTAGCAAACCAGACTTTGTTCAAAAGCCGCTCTATGAGGAAAAAAACATGGTCAAGCTTTCAGTCGCCAAACCCTATCTTCCTGTGTGTTGTAGCAGAGATCTGTACGTAGTGGTTGTCATAAGAGATGTGTTTGTGTGAGTGTATTTGTGGCACATTGGGGATTGGGGATTCATTGAATAAACAAAAAGCTGACAACTTGTCTGATGTACCACCATGACCCCGCTTCATATTCAGAGAAGGGATCTTTTTACAGTTACTGAGAAAAGTAGTGAGTCTTTCCCAAGAGACAGTGCATGTGTCATCTCAACACTTTTCCTGTTCTGATGCCTAAATACGAGTGTGTGTCTGAACAACAAATTATCATGTGCGGCCCTGATTGTGACACAATCACTTAAGATCTAATAGTAGAAATGGCGTAAGAAATATTTTGCATTAGCTAAGATGTTTTTCTACGTGACAGAGAGGCTTGGGTGGGGGGGGGATTTTTTCACCCTTTTTTGGGGACTAATTCCAGTCAGATGAACAAATCACTCAGTTGATTCAAGATTGAGAGCTCAGAGGACACAGATCTGTTGGAAAAAGTCCAGTTCTGAGCTTTACTCTGTGTTCATGCTACATCCCTGTTTTAAGACCTCAAATCCAGTAAAATGAATCACTGATAATTCCCAATGGCAGCTGACAAAAGTGCCAGGTCGGTACATGTGGGTGTTTGGACAATGCGATTGATTAACATGCAAAAGATAGAAAGAAAGAAAAAAAAA